>JASAMZ010012664.1:27500-28814 GCA_030248115.1 Linhomoeus sp. GSCO2_2 | reverse complement strand
AAGCTGGGCCTCACCAACTGTTCAGAGCGTCCATTTCAGATGCTACTCCGCTCACGGAATAATCCATATCACCGAGATAATTACCAGTAAGCTTGTCTGCATGATGATAATGATTGGCAAAGGGTTAGGGGAGCGCGCGACAGGCCGCTTTGTTTGAGGGGTCCAGATTCAAGTGTCGTGCAGGCCGTCCGTCGCGAGCTGCGGAAGTGTAATTGACCGAATTACCTACTATACTGCCTCTCCACGCATCCATCTGTGAGTTCTCGCCTGTCTGAGAATACTAATCCACTTGTCGTGTTCCTCCAACCCCCCAGCCCCCACCCCCCCCTCCCCCCCCCCCCCCCCCCCCCCCCCCACTTCAGCGCTATATGTGCATGCGCACTCAGTGATGACACTTCGTCGCGATCGCCGATCGGACTCAGTTGTGAGAGGGAGGCGACAATTCTGACGCTCGCGGGCGGAATTACACTCCAAGCGCGCTTTGCCGGATTTGCAAAACAAACGTCCAGAATCGACGTCGCCAATGGCGATAATTGTGTAATGTCCGTCCTTTGCGCGAACAACGATGATGATATTACACAGTGGGATGAGATGCACCGTGACTTGTCATGCATTCACTGTTTGTAATGTACCCATTGCATCGTATAATCGTATCGAAGACTCAGAGACGGAACAGAAGCAGAACATGCACAAAGAATGCTCCGTCATCAACTTATGCACCTGGAGCGTGCGCCAAAGCGAACCGCCCAAGCGTTTCTACACAAACAGAACTGTGTTTTGGCTCCGCCCGACGCGCGTTCGCGAACCCGCTCAAGCGAGACGTTGCGACGCCGCCGCCGCCGACGACGACGACGACTCGCGTGCGGGAGCAGCCAACCGTCTGATTTATCGGCGCGTCTCATTCGCCGGCGCAAACGCCCCTTGGTGTTTTTTGACGGCGGCGGACACTGACGAATTCCGAGGCCAATTACGGGCGACGTTTTTTCACGCTCCTCCCTATCCCTCCCCTCCCCTGGTGCGCGCGCCCGCGAGCCACGTCAAACGGGAGCAGCGTCGGCGCTTGTTGTCGTCGTCGCCGCCGCCGTCGTCGTCGTCGGCACACTCGCAATCTTGCGCGCGCGCGAATTAGACTCGCCCAGTCGGTCGCTAGGTATTCGCGCTCGCCCGCTCGCGCCCTCATTGTCCTTAGACGCGCTTCGCTTGGCGCCCCCTACTACAGTAACTTTCTTCCTTGAAGAGAGACAATCGCTTGCAGAAACGGCCCTGCTAGAAGCTACTCGGAGTTCACCGAATCGACAGACAGGATGGAGAATC
>JASAMZ010012664.1:0-22500 GCA_030248115.1 Linhomoeus sp. GSCO2_2 | reverse complement strand
ATGCATGACAAGAACATTGGAGTCCTCCGAGCAAGATCAAATATTTCGATTTAGCTAAAGCATATTTCACTGGCCGGGGAAGATTTTGTTACACTATCGCGCCAAGAGAGCTTCACACAACACTATAACGAGAGTACTAAAATATAGCAACGTCGAGAAAGGCAGTACCAGTAGACCATCACATTCTGCATAGAGCCGACGCGACAAGCTCCGAGTACATATTACCGTATCTACAGTGCTCCCAGTGAAAGAGCGTCACTAATTTCACCATTTGGTCAACCTGTCATCGGTAGGAACCTTACTAGCAGCGATTAAGAATCGACGAGTGCTCTGCAACTTCGCCGCCAGTTCAAAGTCCGGAAGAATCCGCTTCTCGTTTTCGAAAAGCTCACAACTCCTCCGCAGTCGTCTGCCAGTTGTCGTAGGTGGAGTTGGAGTAGGTGGCGGCCGATTCGGTCATGGCCGCATGGGTCAGGGAAGGGGGCAATGGGAGCTCGGGAACATTGCCTATGTAGACTTTCAGGGATTGGGTCTGCTCCGATTGGACTGGTTCTGCTGGATAGAGCACACCAGCTGTGGTGATGGGCTCGTCTGGAAGGGATTTTGACGTTTTAGCTTGAGTTCAGTCTTTTAATTCACCGGTACAAATTCGACTGTGTCGAATTAAAGTATTATTGATTCAAGTGACGAGTGCAGCGTTTGGAATAAACACACTATAACGACATTGTGCTTGTTCCAAACGCACTCACTTACAAGTTGAATTCGCAGACTGGCAGTTGCAAAGTTGTGAGCGAGTTTGCAATGAGCGTCTGTCATTTGAATGCCTGATGTCGGTTCCGATTGTGATTCGAAAACTTGACAGAGACCGTGCTGTATGCCGCAAATGCAACAGTTCCAATAATAATTTTCTTCAGTTACACGTCACTACTTCACTCCACTTATCCACTCAAGCCCAGCCCACCCACCGTTGACTTTGAGAATGGGCGCTCCCACGGTCATCTCCGTGGTGCTGCGGTCCAAATGGTCGCCCATGTGCGCAGGGCCCTTGGCTGCTCCCAGTCCCTCTTTCACGCGGTAGTAGCTTTCTCTCGTGAACAGCCGCTGCTGCTCGCCGCGCGAGGAGCTGCCGCCGGACGATAGAATATCGTCGGCGCTTCCCTTTCTCACGATGGGGACGATAGGAACTTCCGCTTTCTTGACGTAGCGCCGGACGGCGGGGTGGCCGTCGCTTCTGGTCTCGCCGTTGCTGTCGTCGATGATGCGGTTGAGCTTGTCGAGCAGGCTCACTTGGGCCAGGCCCTGAGCTATTAGAGGCCACTTCTCTCTGGGGAACAGCGGTTGGAATTGGGGCCGATGGATGAGCGCCTCGAAGTCCTCGTAGGCGCGACAGGAGGCGACGGCGCGGCGCAGCTCCGAGTTGCCGCGAATAAGCTGGCGCCAGCGGGCTGCAAACAAGCAAATTTGGATATTAGACTACGGCAATTCCTGTTACGGTAGAAACCCACAGATCTCCTGTTCCGTCAGCTTCTTGGGGCCCAGGCCTCTGTGCTGGTCTGCGCAAGCTGCCAGCTCCTCGATCCACTCGGGCGCATCGGGCGAATGGACGTCGGCGCTGGCGAGACCTCTTGAGACGGCCTCAGACGTCGCTTGGTACTGATTGCCTGGAACAAGGCTTTAGTTAACGTTTTTAGACTTTCACCGGTTCAGATGGAAGAAGACATACCTTCCAGGGTAGACATGGATTCGTTGTCACTTCTCGACAACGTTCCGGGCCGGTACCCGTCGATCAGAACCTCTCGGTAGCCTTTGTTGCCTTTGGAAGGCTTGTCCACGTGGGAATAGACGTCTGAAGTAATTGAACTTATTTAAATTAAGTGAATTTAGCTTAATTTAATATAATTTTATTAAACATCTAATTTAAGTTAATTCACTTTAATTTTATTAATTTAATTTAATTTAATGTAATTTAATTTAATGTAATTCAATGTAATTCAGTTCAATTCAATTCAATTCAATTCAATTCAATTCAATTCAATTCAATTCAATTCAATTCAATTTAATTTAATTTAATTTAATTTAATTTAATTTAATTTAATTTAATTTAATTTAATTTAATTTAATTTAATTTAATTTAATTTAATTTAATTTAATTTAATTTAATTTAATTTAATTTAGTTTATTTAGTTTAGTTTAATTTAATTTAATTTAATTTAAGTTAATTTAATTTAATTTAATTTAATATAATTTAATTTAATATAATTTAATTTAATTTAGATTTAATTTAATTTAATTTAATTTAATTTAATTTAATTTAATTTAATTCAATTTAATTTAATTTAATTTAATTTAATTTAATTTAATTTAATTTAATTTAATTTAATTTAATTTAATTTAATTTAATTTAATTTAATTTAATTTAATTTAGTCTAATTTAATTTAATTCAATTTAATTTAACTCAATTCAACTTCCATTTAGTTCATTAATTTCATTTAATGTTGTATTATTTTATTCTATTTCATTCTCTTATACTTAAAGAATCTCTCTTGTCGTGTCTTGTCTTTCTTCTATTTTTCTTTATTGAATTTAACTTAATTCAATATTATTTCATTTCATCTTATTTCGTTTTAATTTACTTTCTTACTGATTCTACTATATTTTGTCGTATTTTATTCTATTTTGCCTCACTTGTTTTGTTTTGCTTTATTTTGTTTTGTTTTATATCATCTATTTTGTTTTGTTTTTTTTTACTTTATTCTGTTCATTTTGTTTTGTTTTGCTCTACATTTTATTTTAAATTTCTATTATTTTGTTTAGCATGTTGTATAAATATCGATCCCACCTCCACTATCGCCGTTTTCTCCTCTACTGGCCAAAATCTGGTTTCTCCACTCCCCATAGGTCTTGTTCCTTGTCTGGTCGTTTCCATTCGCTGTGTGATGCACTCTCGTCAGGCCCTCCTCGGGAATACTCTGGAGGGAACTGACGGCTACAGTACCCGAGGCCGAGCGTTGCTGGTTGGGAGCGCCGGTGACGACGACGTCGTGAACGTAGATCGAGTTCTCGAAGTAGTCGGACGGATGGTGCTGAGGGGAGGGAGTGTGATACTGGTCAGCGTGCTGCCGGCCGACCGTGTGGGAATCTGTCCCTGAAGTTACTATGTTGTCATTCGTTACATACGTTGATGCAAAGCCAAGACTGTCTATAGCGCAGACCTCTGGAGGGAGAGTTACTGTCGGTGGAGTGTGTGGAGTCGCCATAGTCTGTGCTCACCGACAATCCGCCTGGAGAAAGAACGGGAATTTCGTTAGGAAACTGATAAACAGCATAGTCCGCTCACTCAACCAACCTTCCCTGACCATGTAGTCGTTCCTCAACAGCTGCGGATCCTGAGCGGAGGAAGCCGTGTTGCTCTTCCCTGTCCACCACAAGTGGCCCAGTCCCATTTTGCCGATTTCGCTGCCTGAAATAAACAGCTATTTTCACAAATTTGCACTGATCCACTAACAAAACCTCTCCACACACCTGGAGGCACGGCCACAAGTTGCCTTTTCCTAGCTTCTATTCGCAATTGGCGCCGCTTCAGACAGAAGAAGAGGCAACAGGCCAATAACAACAGTAGAAGCAGAATGAGAAGCGCTAGCAGTCCGTAGAGAAAGAGCGGCTTCCTCAAGAAGCTATATTCCGGCTCGGCCCTTTGGACTGTGGTGCCGCTTCCGGCGTTCTTCCTCGGAAGAGGAGAGGCGGGACCGCCGTTGGGACTACAAATGAATGAGAATTTGTGAAAATTCGTAAAAAACAAATTTCGAAAAAAGCAAAGTAATTTTTCAAAGAGAACTCACGTGATGAGGTTGGCCCCTGCGCCGACGTTCACCAGTGGTGGCGTAATGGGGGTGCCAACCTCTGGCGAGCCGTACACGCAGCGGACGCGCACCGTTTCATCCCCGATGAGAATTACTGTAGGGTTCTGCCCGATTCTGATCTCGTTTTCGAGCGTTCCCTGAGCCACCTGCAGCAAAGTTATGAAAGTGCTTTGGTTCGCAACATCGTTGATGACGACGACGACGACGACGACGACGACGACGGCGGCGGCGGCGGCGGCGGCGGCGGCGGCGGCGGCGGCGGCGGCGGCGGCGACGACGACGACGACGACGACGACGACGACGACGACGACGACGACGACGACGACGACGACCGCATGAAATACCATTCTGGTGCCACAGGGATCGTTGTGGACGCGTATGTTGACGGCGTACTCGAGGCCTCCGTCCCCTTTGCGTCGGCACTCGGGTTTGGTGGTTCTGCCAACGACGATCCAGTCGCGAAACGGACCCACTGTTGAGGCGTTGAAGCGCAGAGTGACGCGCATGACGTCGCTGCCGCACTCGGACACCACTGCAGTGAATAATGGAAGCACTGCTTCGTAAACAGTTGGAGACAAATTCCGGTAAACGAATTTTAGTACCGGTGAAACGAGACGATGGCCTGCCATTGACCAAACTGAAAGGGACAATGGTTTGGGAGCCTGCCAACTGAGCGGCAATCTGAAATTAAGCATTGATCGGTCATTCAACATACTCTTTGTGATTACCTATAATGAAAACCTCCTTACCAACAGAAGAACTGAGCTCTCAACCAGCAGTCTTGTCATTTCGGGCGCATGTTAGTTATGGAGGCGCTCTTGCGACAAATACGCGAGTTCGAATCGACGACGGTAATGCCTCTTCAGTCGAGAGAGAGAGGGATTGTCGCGACTGGTTCTCAATCACCGCCGGCCAAAAACCAGGGCTCTAATACCGCACAGTAGTCGCCACTGAATGGGTCACGTCAAGTGTGGTTTATCGGCCCTTTGAAAAACTTCGCGCGCCCGCGCCCGATCCTAATCTGTCCGCAAACGAGTGTACTACACGAGCGCTCTTTATGTGGTGGTGGTCCGGCGGACTCAACTAGAGCAAGGGCGCATTAAAGTTGACCCTTGTTGTGGGTCTTAACACTGAGTGGTCTCATGTTAAGTAACGCGCCTTGGTGACAAAAGGGGCCGACAGAGAAAGTATTGTAACGGTATACGGTCAAACAATGAGGCAAAAGTAAGTACTTACAGACACAGAACGAGGATGTTTCACAGACAAGGTGCAAGTCGCCTCGCCGATCCTTGCAACATTGAAAACCTGTTAACGTGCTTTGTTTGTTACGCTGTCAATGCAGCCGGTCGGCCAACATAATTGTCTAGCCTACTGCCTGTGACGGACCGGTGAACAATACTGGTCGCGCCAAAGTTGCATCACTGCCCTTCTGTGGTGGCAGCAAAGTATGTGTAGCCTGCGACGAAGTGACGGCGCGGGATCGTCAGTCGCGCACTAATAAACAGCCGATGAGTTCAGCCCATACATAGCAAGCGCTCGCTCAGTAACCACAACGCTGACTGCGAGACATGCTCACTCGAGCCAGAACGAAAACTAAGGAAGCTGGGAAGTACTTCAATTAGCCAATTATCGTATCCACGCGCTTACAGCACATTGCGACAGACCTCCACATTATGTCATGAGCATGCATGTTTCCACACCTCAATAGTGTGACTAAGATCCCGCAGAATTCCACCCTCGCCATCTTAGTCACATGAACGCCATTCATACCAAAAGACGCCAATGATCGCTTCTCATGTTTGTTCGACGCCTCAAATTGGGCCGATCACATTCAGGGCAAACAGCAGCGAGCCTACCTGCCTCGTAAGTCATCCCTTACATGGGGAATTTGTTTACTTTGACAAACCAGGGGGGGGGGGGGTGCGACTGTCAACAACAACCAGCAGGCGTTCTCACGATTATTGTCGGAAGCCGGCAATTGGAACCGGAAATGGGGGGGGGGGAAGCGGACCGGTTGGAGGGAGCCAATGGCGAACGTTTAGCGACGACGACAGGCTGCTGCCAATTAGGTGACTGGTCGCGTGCGCGTTTGATGACTCGCCTGCCTTGGATGCCTGTTAGAGACGCGTGCGCTGTCACTCGCATTGTCAATATGACGAATAAAGGAGCGTGCACGCATGGCCGCCACAATTGAGTGGGCGCCCTTGCCTGCAGCGCCGAGTTAGTATTAGTTGTACCTCCAGCAATACAGTGGAGGCGTGGGAAAGGGAAAGTTATCGGCGCGCGCGCTGACCGAAAATGGCAACGCGTGGACTCCTTTTTTCGCCGGCCGACTTTGTGGTGGGCCCCAAAGGAAGTGGAAGAAGAAGGAGGAGGAGATATGACCGCCGGCGGCGGAAATCTTTTACCTGCCTGCGCGCGCCCCAATTTTGGACTATTTTGAAGAGGAAAACGCTCCTACCCTCCCCCTGATTTGGATCGGCCTCTGCTGCGTCTAAGTGTGTTTTCGAAACTGCGGTCAATTGAACTCTACTGAACTACAGATTCCAATCTCAAACCTTCTACAGTTGACACTGAGCAGGTATACCATTGGATGACTCACATAGAACAACAGAGGGCATTTCCAACAGATCATGACACCAGATAGAAGCACTCTTCTTACAAAGGCTCAAAAACCATGGGCGCTCGAGGGCTTTTACGAGCGTGTGAATCACTGGCACCAAGCGAGGGTCCCACTAATTCAACGCTTGATGGCAACAGCGAGTCATCGGCACAGGTAGACCGATGAGTCAAGGGCGCATTATTATCGATTTCAGTTCAGGTGGCAACAAAGGGGGAGGGTGGGAGGAAGCGGCTTGAAGCCAGTCATGCAGCTGCATCAATCACGCCCACACGGTAGCACGTACTATGTAAGTAGTACCTTCTCCAAAAGCGCAGAAATTGAAACTCCCAGGCGAAGAGAACAGGAAAGGCGGATCACTGCTAAGCCGCCGCTGCAGTCGGCCGATTCGCCTGCTGGCGTAGGCGCAATTCGCGATGCATGCCTCCCAACTCCCTTCATCTGCCTATACATGTACCTATACCGACACATAAAGTGGCGTGTCGCCTCCGTCATTCATATCACCGGTGGTGGCAGTCGTGTAAGACGACGACTCGACATGACTCCCGCGCGCTCAAGGGGCGACGTCGCCGGAAGACACCCCTCCCCCCCCCCTCCCCCACCACCACGCGTCACCGCAGTTTTGAACTCGGCACAGCGCTAACCTTGATTTTGGCAATGGTGAAGCAGTAGGTTGGCGGCAACTTGATGAATACATACACAAACTTCAAAGGGTCCTGAATCGCCCCTATCTGCCTAATCACAAAGTTTTACTAAGATCACTGTGAATCTCAGCATGATGAGCATTATACGAGGCAGCCGTCAGCCGAAGGGGTTAAGTCGCTCGGCGCGCGTCCGAAAGGTCCAATTGTTGCCTCCCCTCGGCGGCCGGCATTGAGTGAGGGAAGGAGGGGCGAATTGTCCGCGTGGAGAGCGCGCGGAGTCAATCTACTCGCCCGGTGGCTGGCACTCGGCCCCAATATAGCACCCCCCTTTCCTTCACTGAAGCTCCATCCACGTTTGGAGAGCGACTGCGGTGGCAGTCGGCACCAAACTTGGGAGGGGGGGGGGGCACACAATGTGTGGGTATTGTCGCCACAGTCCCCTTTTACTCCCCAGGAACAGAATGGCCGGCGGCGGCGGCACCGAGAAGCGACAATGGAGTCCTTCCAATCTTCTCGCTGAATTGTTAACCTTCACCCCAAAGTTGTCACCAGTGAGAGGGGGTCTATTTGCGTCTTCGACGGAAATACTGGTCTTTTTGACAATAACAACGGATTTGCGAAATTTTAAAACGTACACGTCTGCCTGGGCATTTGACTGTATGGCTGGCATGCGTCTAGCTGAATATTTGAATGTGATTGAGACTGTATTGTGTGAGCCGCGATCCGTATGGCGAAAACATTACAACTTTCTAGTAAACAGCCGCGTACATTCATGCACTGGAAACGTAAGACCACACAAACTGTACGGTTTACCTACACCAAGTACAAGCAAGCACAGATGCCAATCACGATTCACCGTTAGGCTCTCTTCGCACCGCCTGTGAGCTCTTCACTCCTCGAGGTCTGGGGGGTCGGCGATTTGTCAATTCTCGACGACTCTCCCTTTCTTCTTGTCAACTTGGAGCTGTCGTCCGAGAGCGAGCTGACGCCATACTCCGTCAAATCGGCGACTTCGCTCGACGACGACGGAACCGGCGACGAGCTCGCGTAGGCTGCGTTGTCGCGATCCTTGGCGACAGACGCCGAATCGTCTCTCAGCTGCTCTTTGTCTTTGACCACTGTCAAAGAGTCGGCCCCACTTGAAGCAGTCACGGCCGGCGGGGGCTCTAACAGAGCTGGCGGCGGCTGGTAGTACTCGGGGGGTTGCTGAATGTGTGGTGTGTTGAGAATTGAGAGTACAGTTTCGTTACTGGAGCTGGCATTCTAACTGAGTACCGGCACTTCCCATTTTGCGCTTGATTGTCATGCACAACACAAAGATTGCATACCTTTCTGGACTTGAGACAACTCAGCAGTGACAGCCCAGAGCCGCAGGCGATCAACACGACTCCAATCATCAAAATACCAATGGAGCCCCAAAATCCGTAGGTCTGTGGCTTGATTAGCGACTCTTGAATTCTCTCCGCTGTCTCATCGGTCACCATAACTGACTCGTTGAACCACAGCACGGGCACGATTCGATTGGGCACGTTGCGGAGGAACCTGTGAATAGGAATTAAGGCCATTAGACCCCAAATTATTGTTACTTAAATTCATGTTTAGTGTTGCCAGGGAAACTAACCGACTCGTCGGCTCGCCGTGCATGGCGACATTGATCTGAATTCGCCTCTGAATTTGCAATATGACGCCCAGAGTCTGAAATTGGGGTTTACACAATGACCAAAAATTCAGTACATGATTCACTCTTCATACGCCTAAATTATGTCGTGTCCTATGGATAATGACAAGTAACTTTGAGTAACGTTAACTTTTCAAGGCAATTTGCGAATAATACGAATTTGGGTATAACAACACAATTACGAAAATTATAGTTCAATTATTATTCAATTGGGTGGTAATAATAATTCAATAGCAATTACAATTAATTCAATTGCAAATAATAATTCATAAAATTATGACAAAACTTGAGATTTTGAGAATAATTGAGTATTGGAAACTTAACGAAACAAATAAGGACAACTCTGTTTCTCAAGTGGTAATTCACACTGTTGAGGCTGCCAATTGTCAAACAGTTTCTCACCGGCTGGATGAAGACTTGGCTGCTGTGCTCTTCGCGCACAGGCCGGCTCATTCCAGAAACACTCTCCAAGACATCTTCGGAACAGTCCAGATAGTGAGTAGCGGAGATGACGATTGGAGGCGAGCCTTGAATGTGGTACAACGATAGCTTGGACTAATGTGATACAGCACCCTCATGTCGAAATTGTGGCGTGTATCACCATAGCTCGCGCCAGTTGCACTCAAAGCTGTTCTCATTCTGCTTTACATACCACAAGTTTTTAGTGCACAGAACCATCAACGTTTTAAACAACGACAATTGTAGGGAGTCTCCTCAAGTTGAACAATTCGTCAGCTGAACTCAGTTGACATTTGTGCATGCTACTACACATCTCGCCATCCCAAAGCAACCTTTGTGACACTGGCTGACGTCTTGTAGGCACGGAGCCAAACAATCGTCCGGCTGGTCCTCTGTAAACTTGAAACTGGGCTGCATACAGTAGCCCTTGTTCTCACTCAGCGTCGTGTCAAAGGAGCGCGGAGACAGTTCAAATAGGTAGGTTGGAACGCCTTTGACGTACTCGTCGCGAACGTAGGCCAGTTGAATCGTTCTGGAACGCCAAAACGCGAAAGTTGCGTCACAAGAACGAATAATTATGTAGCACACACAAAGAATAATACTGAAACGAAATACAGAGAATGCACATATAATCGGATAAGAACCTGCAGATTTCCGGCACGAACACATCGAGGATGTCGCCGCGAGAGATGAACGGTTTGAAGGTGGTGCCGTCTGAAGAGACGCTGCAGCAATTTATTCTTCTTCACCATCGAAAGACACTTGCAAACGAATGGAAAAGTACGTTTGAACTTCTGACGCTTTTAATAGCCGTCATTTCAGTTGCCAAGCAAACTGAACATTAGGTTGAAGCTACATATGTGCATAGATAGCCTAAGTAAGTAACCTGTTCCATAGAGACGTCGAGCCTCTGTCGTACTCCAGAGACCCTCAGGCAGTCGAGACCTTCCCATCCATTCGAGCGTTTGCCCTACAAGGTTGATGTCGTTGATCCCTGCGTTCACGCCCAGTTCACCATAGTCGCTGGCGTTCCTCTGAAGTATATATGACTATGAGACGTTCTCCCGAACAAGTCTCTTTTAACAAGTGATACGTGACACTCCTTGAGTGTCAGATAGGCACTCCGCGTGATTGTTTTAGCAGACGGGGGCACAGAAACTCCAACAAGTGTTGCATTCCCGTTAAATTTGTTTGTTCCCAATTGTTTCAGTATAGAACTAGGGTCTATAGTCCGGGGTGGGCCTAAGCCGATGTCAAATACTTAGAGGTCGATGTGGCGCAAGTGACGCGTTGGAGCAGGCTGTACTGACGACAATGAGCGCAGGCTGTACTGACCGCTGACTGTCTATAGCCACTCACAATGTAGAATGCCAGCGGCGCCCCAATTGTACAGGGGCGCCTTATCTACGCTACACAGCGGGGGATCCCCCGCTGGGGTGGACGGCGTTGGTGGCAGTAGTGCTACATTACAGTACGATGCTCCTATAACTCGGTTCGATTGCCCGTGCGCAGACGCCTTTCTCAGCGCGTCTTTTATATGGACGGCGTACTGTAGGCGCAGCAAAATCAATCGCGGACGGTATTTTCGGAATTTCGCGAAATTTTACAGAGCGTGAGTATTCGTTCAAAATCAGGCTAAATAGACCGCAAATCGCCAAACAAACGACGGATTTGCGTTCTGCGGCGTCAGAAAGCCCAGACACAAGTCACACAACTGTCAACACAATTTTGAAAATTCGACCCTGGGACCCAATTTTTGGCCGGCCGGGTGCTGAAATCAGGGTAAAGGCGTCCCAAATCGCAAAACAAACACCGGATTCGTGTTCAGCGTCGTCGAAAACCCCCGAAACAAGTGAACACTCAATTTCTAAAATTTGACCCCGGGATTCAAAAATTCGGCGCGGCCGGGATACGGTACCTCAAAATGGTCAAAACACTTCGTCTAGACCAACTTTTAACGCGGAACACGATGCAACGGTCAATTTTCCGCTAAAGGCACGCTTTCCAGCTCAAAAATCCACTCAAAGTCGAAAATCCGAATTTTCCGCTCGGGACCCAGGACTTTTGTGACCGCAGATCTCCCGAACGGCGAGACCGATCTCGGCGGTTTTGGTCTCGAATGAAAGGTAATATAAGTGTCCAGGTCAGAAATCAAATTGGCGCGGATCCACCGTCGCAAACTCGAGTTACGATTTTTTAAAGGTCGGAAAAAATTTAAAATTTTGAATTTTCTACCGTACTCCCGCGTCGGACCACCTATGGAGCCCGTTCCGGCGATGCCGCCTAGAGGACCCAAAGGCCTACAACATATCCAAAAATCACCAAATTCGGTCCACTATTGCGAAAGTTGTGGGGTGATTTTTTTTTTACTTAGCAAAAATTCGAATTTCGATGAAGTTTTGACTTTTTGCGGGCCTTACTTTGGGATACTGTAGCGCGCAATTTTTAAAACTTGTTGTGGTGAAGTGCTGTTCTGTGACGTTGAACGAATTGTTGGTACAGTATACCTCCGCGCCGTCCTTTGATGTGTTGCCCGTTTGATCGTACCGCGCGTGTCTAGTTCCCATGCCTCCCTGCCGCGCGCGTTTGCCCTAGAGCTAGCTCCAAGCGATCGTTCTATCTCCGCGCTATTATCTCTATCCGTTCGTCCTGTCGCCTCTGCCTGTGTATGATTCGTGTTCAGTTGAAGTTGACGTTGAGTTGTGGCGCTCTGTTTTGGTCGGCCGCGGCCAGGCCCTTGCTATAGGGCTGGCGCGCAAGTTACAATGGAGCTTTGACCTCTTACTACATTGGAAGCCGTTAGTGGGGCCGAATTTACGCCCACCCTGCCGTTAGGTGAAAACGCCACGAACTGTGGAGCGGAACCGAGTCAGTCGAAGTTTGTCGTGAACGAAAATGGCACCGCAAGTAGCCCGAGGAAGAGGAGCCGTTCAGCACCGATGCCTGGCCCAGAGAAGCTACTCCACTGGCCGACGATTGCTTCTCGATGTCCACGAGGATTTTGTGGTTCCCTCCGAGGAGAAGAAGGCCCTCCTCTACGCCCGTCTGAGCGACGATTGGCTGTCTGACCTTGAGGACTTGCTCAACGCCTCCGATCCCATTTCATCAGTCGCAACCCAGCCTGAGCCCGCCGACGAGCGGCACTGCGATTTGCTGCTGCGACAAGAGTGGATGTCACTCTTCCTGTCTGCCAATTTGCCCACTGCTGCTGCTAAACAGTATTCCGAGACGTTTGCTGAGCATGAGGTGCAGCTGGGGATGCTGGTCGACCTGTCGCATGACCTGCTGAAGGAGCTTGGCGTTGCCAAGGTGGGACACAGAATCGCCATTCTTCGTTTGTCCGCGCGAGTGAGCCGCCAAGACGTCGCGACAAGCTACGAATTGCCTGATCCAATGCCTGTAACAACGCCCACTGTGCCCGTGCCTGATCCAGTGCATGTTTCTGCTTCTGCCAAGCCAGCTGACGAGCGACAGCCTTTGGAGGAACTGATTGAGGCAATCACTATTGTTGCTGCATCGCAAGCCAGCGAGCCTGCCTCCGAGGCGCTCTGCCACGCCCCGCTCTTCAGTGGGGAGGCCTACAGCTCCGTCCGTGTTGACGACTTTCTGGAGACGATGACTGGAATTCTGCAGCAATTCGGCGCCGATCCGCTACTGCGAGGGTCGATGCTGAGAAGCCGTCTGATTGAGAAAGCGGCCAAGTTTGCGGACGGTTTGCCTGCCTCCGTCCAGAAGGACTTCGACTTGCTCTGCAGCGCGTTGCAAGAGAGATTCCGAACCGACAAAGACAAGGTTAGAGCTGTTGATTTGCTTCACTCGAGAATGCAGCTCGAGTCTGAGACTGTGAGCCAGTTTGGCCGACGACTGCGCCAACTCTTCGATCGCGCCTACGGAAGCAAAGCGCTGGACGCCACTGATGATTCGCAACCTAACGCGCGCGTGTTCAACTTGACCCTGAGCCACCTGTTGCTCCGAGGACTGAAGGGAACTTTTGGTCGTGTGGCGCTCGTGATTTGCCCTTTGGACAAGTCGTCGTTTGACGCAGTTTTGGATTGGGTCGCCGCCTTGGAAGCCAAAACGGCCACATTCACAGAGTCGGATTGGGCGCCGATAGTCGAATTGTTGTGGCCGTCCCCGCAGAATAGCGCTGACGCCCAGAAAAACCTGAACCCTCCCAGAAAGCGAGAGGTTGCCAAACTTGCGAAGAATCCAGCCATGGTGGTGGCGCCTGTCGCGAACTCATTTGACGAGTGGGCCGAGAAACGCCACGCCCAGTGGCAGTCTAAGTTTCGAGGACGAAACTAAGTAAGTGGGGAGGAATGTGGTGAAGTGCTGTTCTGTGACGTTGACCGAATTGTTGGTACAGTATACCTCCGCGCCGTCCTTTGATGTGTTGCCCGTTTGATCGTACCGCGCGTGTCTAGTTCCCATGCCTCCCTGCCGCGCGCGTTTGCCCTAGAGCTAGCTCCAAGCGATCGTTCTATCTCCGCGCTATTATCTCTACCCGTTCGTCCTGTCGCCTCTGCCTGTGTATGATTCGTATTCAGTTGAAGTTGACGTTGAGTTGTGGCGCTCTGTTTTGGTCGGCCGCGGCCAGGCCCTTGCTATAGGGCTGGCGCGCAAGTTATATGGAGCTTTGACCTCTTACTACACTTGTTATAACGTCGACGTCACAGTTCGCGAGAGAAGTCCGAGGGCTACTCGCCGATGTGTCGAACTCAACTCAGCGACGTCAGACAAGCGAGTTATTAAGCCCGAAGCAAGCGTGTCGTTTCCAGTTTTCGACGCGTTTTGGATACTGTAGCTCTCTAGTTCCACTTTTAAAACTTTTTGTTGTCGGATTTGTGCTCAGGAGCTTGAGCGCTTCACTTTGATATGCGATTCGACTAGGTTCGATGAAGTTTTGACTTTTCGCGGACCTTACTTTGGGATACTGTAGCGCGCAATTTTTAAAACTTGTTATAATGTCGACGTCACAGTTCGCGAGAGGAGTCCGTGGGCTACCCGACGATGTATCGAACTCAACTCAGCGACGTCTGGCAGGCGAGCTGTTAATCCTGAAGCAAGCGAGTAGTTTCCAGTTTGCGACGCGTTTTGGTTACTGTAGCTCTCTATTTAAACTTTTGAAACTTTTTGTTGTCGGATTCGTGCTCAGGAGCTCGAGCGCTTCACTTTGATATGCGATTTGACTAGGTTCGGTCAACTTTTGTCTTAAAATGGACCCTACTTTGGGATACTGTAACGCGCGATTTTGAAAACTTATTTTGGTTTCGACCACTCAGGTGACTAGAGGGGTCCGCAGACTACTTGACGATGTCTCAAACTCCACCCTGCGACGTCGGACGAGCGAGTTATTAAGCCCGAGCACACACGGACGCTGAGCTCTTGATAGGGTTCGCTCGGCTGAGGCCGAGCGAAAAAATGTAGTAAAAGTGGCCAGGGGGGTCAGCAGCCAGAGTCGCCACCCCATACGTCTGGTAGGTAGTTAAGTTTGTAACAGAGTGCCACAGGTCCGGCCGCTCAATTCCTTCTCTAGCGGGAGTTATGACGACTCTTCTGAACCCTACACTTCCTGGTTGGTCAAAATGGCCGCGTGTGCTTGAACTAGCCCACAGCACGCACTCATAGAGCAATGTTCAAAATTATTCAAAGAGGGTGAAATTTCTCGAAATCGGTGCAGAATTCGAAACACATCGTCGTTAAGACATGAATTGTAGAGAATGTTGATGCGCATAAACTGGCGGCAACCGGAAATTAAATTGGTGCTTCTTTTTTCGCCGCCCCCCAGGGCGGCGAGTATATATACGGACGCTATTGTCCGTTTGTGTGTGTGTGTGTCTGTGTGTCTGTGTGTCTGTGGGTCCGAAACAACTAGACATGACGGTTAGTGCCATCCAATGGAGTCGAATGCGCTGAGTAACGCGCCGTTGTCCGTTTCTGTTGCTAATTTCCCTACTTCGAGATATTCACAATTAAAATACAAAAATGTCAAAAATGACACTTTTATTTACAAGTCGTATCGAGAAAGTTTTTGCTGAAATGGAAAGGGCATAAGACGTGATGAATTTGTGACATAGTTTCGGATTTTGGAATTCACGAAATTAGGGATATTTTCAAGGTTTTTGTCAAAATTCCCAAATTTCGACAAATTCAAACAGCTTAAATTTCAAAACTTTTTTGCACGGATGTATCGAGCATAGTCTGTCAAGTATTTAGCAAATAGTTTCCGCAATTATAATTAACGAAATTTAGGATATTTTTAAGGATTTTGTTAAAATCCTTAAATTTCGAGGATTTCAAACAGCTTAAATTGCAAAATTTCTTTGCACGGATGTGTCGAGCATAGTCTGCCAAGTATTTAGCAAATAGTTTCAGATTTTAGAATTCACGAAATTAGGGATATTTTCAAGGTTATTGTCAAAATTCCCAAAATTCGATAAATTCAAACAGCTTAAATTTCAAAATTTCTTTGCACGGATGTGTCGAGCATAGTCTGCCAAGTATTTAGCAAATAGTTTCAGATTTTAGAATTCACGAAATTAGGGATATTTTCAAGGTTTTTTTCTTAAATCCCAAATTTCGATAAATTCAAACAGCTTAAATTTCAAAACTTCTTTGCACGGATGTATCGAGCATAGTCTGCCAAGTATTTAGCAAATAGTTTCCGTAATTATAATTAACGAAATTTAGGATATTTTTAAGGATTTTGTTAAAATCCTTAAATTTTGACGATTTCAAACAGCTTAAATTTCAAAATTTCTTTGCACGGATGTGTCGAGCATAGTCTGCCAAGTATTTAGCAAATAGTTTCGGATTTTATAATTAACGTAATTAGGGATATTTTCAAGGGTATTGCCTTAAATCCCAAATTTCGACAATTTTAAGCAGCATAATTTTCAACATCTTTGTGTGGATGTATCGGGCCCTAAGCCCAAAAGAATAGGGCGTCGTCCCATTTATACCCTTTTCAATAGGGCGTCGTCCCATTTATACCCTTTTCAATAGGGCGTCGTCTCATTTAGACGCTTTTATTGCACTGTGTGCCTGCGGCGAATCTCTCTGATCCATTTATGGATCAGTTGCCACAATTATAAGCGCAAAGTGTGCCTGCGGCGAATCTTCTGATCCATATGTGGATCAGGTACCACGAACAAATCCAAGACCAATTGCGGCGATACCCCACCAGATTGTCGACTAAATGTCTAGCGGCCCTTCACTATCCAGTGCACATTATCGCGCACACGCTCTCAAGTTTACACTGATGCCAACGTGATGCCACAGTTTTTAGACAAAGCTTGTTCGAGTTATTAAGGAAACGTCAGAAAAGATAGTGTGCCAATTTTCTAAAATGGCAATTTTCTCGAAAAACCGCTATCTTGGGGACACCCTATTCTCAACGGATTCCAATGTAGAATCGATCGCTCTACAAGATGGGCCAAGAATTGGGCCGATTGGATCCAGCGTTTTTGAGATACAATGGCTTAAAGAATTCTTCTTCGGACTTACCGTGTCGACGCTGTGCTCAGCGTAGAGACTTCTCACTTCTGTAGCTTATAGTTATTGCCGTGTACTAGAAGCGTGCCAAATTTGAGCTCCCGGTCAGCTGTCTACCTTTAGTTATTCGCCGCCGAAGTTAAAAAAGCTCGCGCGCCGCACAAGTGTAGGGTCAAGGAAAATTGTTATAACTCCCGCTAGAGGAAGAACCTGTGGCACTCTGTTACAAACTTAACTACCTACCAGACGTATGGGGTGGCGACTCTGGCTGCTGACCCCCCTGGCCACTTTTGCTACATTTTTCGGGAGAACGTCTCAATTGGGCAGGTTGGAAATCGTTCCAAATGTTGTAGATTGCCTCTGCCTATTAGCCCTCGACCCTCCCGCGCCCCTTTCCCACAATGCACCGCCACATCAATCTCAAATGTTGGATGCGCTGGGTGAAGACGCAAACCCACCTCAAAGAATATGCCGACTCTAGTCGGCGTGTCCCGACTTAATATTACAATCGGTGGAAAAATTTTAAGCAGCTGTTCGCTGTGGAGTATGTCCAGGAATGGATCTTGGTATCCTGAAGGCGATTGGTCAGCGCAACAACCATGAATAGGTAATAGAGTAGTGCCAAAGTACATAGACACCGAATCTATACCCTCGAAGAGAAGTTCTTCCACCGACTTCGTCACAAAAGGGAACTCGCCCAGGATTTGCAGCGTCACAACGACCATGTCGGTCAAATAGGGTTTGATCAAGTCGGGAATTGGAATCGGAAGCGACGACAAGCGGGCCAATTGATTCAGCGCGTTCTGAAGCGTTGGATCGCTTCAGTATGAAGTGTTTCATCTTTGTAGACTATTCCATTCAGTTCAATAACAATAGGGTTACAGTACCTGCAGCACAATGTTCGGTATCGTGACCAGGTCTTGCATAGTGCACTTGTCGCAGGACAGTTCCGGATCGAAGTAATAAGTCTTCTTCTGGTGGTATCTGACGAAGTCCTCAGCGACTAAGAACTCGACGTCGGTTCTCTGGGCGTCGACTTTGAATCCGTACGGGCCGACTTCTTTCACGAAGGGTTTGTGACCGAGTACCATCACTTCATTGGGATTGGTCACGTGGAAGAACCAGTATTGGGTGGTTACGGTAGCTGGAGGGTCGAGGAACTCTTGGATTAGCTCGGAGTCTGGCTTGAGCGGCTTTTGCTGAATTCATTCAATCCAGAGTAATTGGATCCAATGGCAATACCAGGGGCCGGTTGCATACCCCTCCATTATGTTAAAGTTGACTTTAACTCTGGACTTAATTGACCGATCAAACTTAACACGCGTCGCACACTGCTCCGTTAAGTTAATGGGGCGATCAGCGTTAACTGGCCCAGTTAAGTTTTTATTAGGAAAATTTATAGTAACCTTGGAGGTACTTTAAATGCCGCGTTAAGTCAAACAATGTGCCCGAATAAGCTTGTAACGCCAATAATTTGCATTCTCATCCTTCTTATAGAGCCACCTACCGTACCTTCTTACCAGTAGCGAATCCAGGGGGGGGGGGGTTGTGCATCAACCCAACCCCCCCCCCCCCCCCTCTCAAACCGCCCCTAAGTAAACCCTCCAATAAGCGACCTAATCTCAACCACCCCTTGGTAGGGGGGGGGGGGGGGGGGTGGGGTCGTTAATTGGAGCTTCTACGGTATTCTACTTCCGAGAATTTGTGCGTTAACACGTCTAAGGCAAAGCAAATTGTCTGGGCTGCAACATTATCTTGTAGGTATCATGATAAAACCACCACAACACAAGCCTCATACCTTTAACAGTTGCGCTATTTAACGACTTTGTCACAAGGAATATCAAAATCGGCAAAAAATTTTGACGTACTTCTCGGTAGTCGGTCGCCATTCTCGCCAATTCAATTGTGCGTTCAGAGTAGTGGCACATGAAAGTCAAAATCATCTCCTCCGTAAGCGAGTCCTTTCTACTGAACATCAACGAACGAGAAACAAGCTCTATGATTTGAGCGGAGAATTTATGTGAGTGTGCAGGCTGTACCTCGGTACTTCTCTGCTGGCGGCCGTTAAGATTTAACTTAAGTTGGGGTTAACCGGGCGATCCACTGATGGCCCGGTTAAATTGCAGTGTGCAACGCAGGCCCAATTAACTTTAATCGACCAATCAGAAAGTTAATCGGGCAATCACTCGATCGGGCGATTAACTACTTAAACGGGCAGTTAACTTTAACGCCAACTTTAACTTAACGGAGGAGTATGCAACCGGCCCCAGGTGTTCTAATTCGTTGGGATGTTTTATGTTCTGTCATATCTATAGGTCATTGTGAAGCATAAGGTAGTGCTTTGCTCAGTTTTGATTTCACCCTACCGTATTTTTTCGCCCGGCCTCAGCCGGGCGAACCCCTACGAGAGCTTATCGTCCGTGCGTCCGTCTGTGCGTCCGTTCGTCACGCCCTCAGATCTCGGCGTTGGTAAGTCGTAGGAAGGAGATCTTGGACTTTATGGATAGGTCTCGACTCACTGAGAATTGCTCTAAGAGGTTTCGAAATTCAAAAGTTTGAATTACGCGCGCTACAGTAACCCGAAGGTTCAAACTGAAAACGGCTCTAACTCGCTCGTCTTACGTCGTAGAGCGGCGTGCGATAGGTCAACTGAAAGGTCTCGACGTGCGCTTTCGCTTGGCATAAAAAAGTTTCTTAATTACGCAAACACGCAACACGAAAAGCGACATTCTTGCGTTTTTAACGCAGAGATCGCTCTAACTCGCTCAGCGTGCGTCGTAGGGAGACGATCTTGGGTTGGTTGGATAGCTCTCGACTCACTGATCATTTGTTCTTCTATTGGTCGAAACTCAAAAGTTTGAATTTCGGGAGCTACAGTAACCCAACGGTTCAAAACGCGAAACTTATCTAACTCGCTCGTCTTCCGTCATAGAGAGACTATCTTGGGTTCGTTGAATAGGTTTAGGCACACTGATAATTCCGTTAAGTGAACTCGAAATCAAAAGTTTGAATTGCGCGCGCTACAGTAACCCGAGGGTCCAAAACGCAAAACGGCTCTAACACGCTCGTCTTACGTCGTAGAGCGGCGTGCGATAGGTCAACTAACAGGTCTCGACGTGCTCTTTCGTTTGGCATTAAAAGTTTTCTTAACTACGCAAACACGCAACACGAAAAGCGACATTCTCGCGTTTTTAGCATAGAAGTCGCTCTAACTCGCTCAGCGTGCGTCGTAGAGGACGATCTTGAGTTGCTGGATAGCTCTTGACTCACTGATCATTTGTTCTTCTATTGGTCGAAACTCAAAAGTTTGAATATTGCGAGCTACAGTAACACAAAAGTTTCAAACGCAAAACTTATCTAACTCGCTCGTCTTCCGTCGTGGAGAGACGATCTTGAGTTTGTTGAATAGGTTTCGGCACACTGATTGTTCCGTTAAGAGAAGTCGAGATTCGAAAGTTTGAATTTCGCGAGCTACAGTAACTCAAAGGTTCAAACAGCAAATCGGCCCTAACACGCTCGTCTTACGTTGTAGAGCGGCATTCGTTCGACCGTTTGAAAGCTTACGTTGAGGCAGTTGTTGAACGGTCATTCCTAAAGAAATACTTTTGTTTTTTTAAACCCTTGTCTTACGAACAACTTTGTTTGCTAAAAAAATTAATCCCGGGCGATCCCAATGTTGCCCTGCAACAACCGCTCAGAAATGCGTGTGTCTTGCTCAAAAAAATAATCCCGGGCGATTCCAATGTTGCCCTGCAAGAACCCTTCAGAAAGGAGCGTGTCAGAAGTAGCGGATGAACAGTGGACTCCGGGCGGGCGGGCGTCATATCGGAAAGGCTTCGAAATACTTTACAAAAGTATCCACTCTTTTACTCTTCCACTTTAAAACACTCACAAACCACTCTGTATTAATAAAACAACTCAACTTTTTTAAAACAGCTTGTTTACATTCATAAAGGTACTGCGTATATTTTTGGGGCAGTTTATTCATTCGCTTTAATTTCTTTACTTCATTGTTTTATTCATTTAGTGCACTTTGTATCCACTTTATATTTCATTTCCTGTTTAATTCCACTTGGTGATGCTACGTGAAGATAACAAACCGCAAGAATCTTCGAGCCGACAATCAGTGGAACGACAATTAATCCAGCAATTCCCACGACGACGAGCAGAAGCCCTACAGTAATGGTTACAGAGCCACAAATGCACCACTTTCTGACCATAGTGTCGTGAAATTGTAATAGAAGCTGGGAACGTTTTCTATCGAAAACGGGGTGTGGTCTACGCAACGCACTCTGTGTGGTTGCTCACCGAATGCTTAACAATGTAGGTAGGCGTCACGACCCTTCTCCTTGCGTGTGTTCCCATGTTGAGTGGTTGGACACTGATAAGGTTTGTGATGCACGATGGTTTACCCATACCAAAGACTTGAGGGGTAGGTAATTCGAATAGTCAGCACTTCCTGCGGTCTCATTCGAGAACGTTTGCATGCGCGAATTCGCACTGTATCGCGCTGAATCATTAATCTACTCATTCAGTGCACAGTACAGCTTGCATCTCCATACTCTATTTTGCCTCGTTGTCAATTCACTCGACACCCTCGATGCGCAGACGTGCAGCGCCTTTTGTGCGCACCGAGCAGTTAAAGAATCGCGTTGTGCAATTGACGCGTTTCCGTTTCTGTCACGGCGCAGTGTAACCGTTGGCTGACGCTCACAAGTGTTTGGACTGACTCTGTTGTAAAGTGTCGTCACTCAAGCGAAGTCGACATGGCCACCGATGCGATATACCTAGTCGGCTTGACGCTTGGCTGCCTCCTGACATCAGGTACCGTTGTGTAGAAGTATAATCTTCAGAATTAATGGAGTACTGTATAGTGTATAAGCACCAAAATGATATATTACCTACCCTCTGCTTTCAGCCTTTGCCTGCTTCGGCTCCCCTCGCGGCGTCGTTGTAGACTCGTTGGAAGATGAATCTATCCTAGAAGAGGTGTTGGGACCGGAGGAGCCCGTCCAGGTTCTCGAACGTGAGTCCCAACTTGAATTTTGTCAGTTACAGACGTTGTAAACGACACATTCTGTTGCAGCCGTGGTGCAACCGAGCCAGATCGCCAAGCACGGCAACTACATGAAAGGTAGAGTGCTCCGATGAGTGACATCAGTGGAAATCAATTCGGTAGCTTCGGTTCCACTCAGCCCGGCTGGGTCCCCATGTCCACCTGTACCCCTACGAGGGAGGCGGCCTGCCAGTGGGTAAAGACCCGCACAAGCTCGACTGCACCTTCCAGAAGCGCGTCAAGTGCTGCTGGACCAACGTGGGAGGTTTGTAGTACCGTAAATCCTCCAATAAACACCCTAGGTGCTTATTTTTGCTTATTTTATATTTGCGTCTATGAGGGCCGCTTATTGGAAGGGGGGCGCTTATTCGAGGGGGGAGGGCGCATATTGGATGATTTGCGGTATGTACTTGTGTAGAATTTGAAAGCGCACCACAACAAAAATGCCTCACATCATCGCATACCCTTCGTCAAATTACACGCAGGAAGGGCGGACGAGTTCGACTGGGTCGCCACCGACTCGGACGTCGTCGACGTCACGATTCAGACGGTCTTCGGCGTCAAAAAATACCCGAGTAAGCGAGAGTACCGTATCTTGGCATACTGTATGTCACAGACGTCTATGCTAGCAGTGACTCGCAATGCGATGTTCTGTTGTGTTTATCAATGGTTTCTGCCAGGGGGGGGG
>JASAMZ010012663.1:0-15023 GCA_030248115.1 Linhomoeus sp. GSCO2_2 | reverse complement strand
CAGCCCTAGCTACCACTCGCAGTATGTCGACTGCACGCTGTCGGTGGGGAACATGGCCTTGCTTCCGCTCTGGACCAACTTCAAGGGGCCCGCGTCCAAAGAGAGTCAGTGCGTTCGCTCTTGTAGGTGTGTTCGTCGAGTTGCGGCCTATGTTTCCATGCTCAGGCGATCAGGACATCATAGGCGAGGCGCTCTACTACTTCAAGGCGAACATCTTCTTCCACGAGTGCGAGATCAAGGTAGAGAGCGCAGTGGCCGCCGGCCGATTCGCTGATTGCTTCCATATGTGTGCTTTGTGTAATTTGCAGACCCGCACGCTCATCTACGTCACCTTCTACGTCATCGAGTGCCTCAGACGACTGCGGAGGGTAAGCGCACGACAACGCTAGAAGTTTTTAGCTGATTTCGCGCCGATTGTTGAGTTTTGCCTCGACCAAATGAACTTGCATGGCCTTCACAAAGCACAGAATACAAGGGATGCCACTGTACCTTGTCCACTTTCCACTGGCGAAAGTAGAAGCGACGCGAGTTGCCATCGAAACAAAGTTTGTGGAAGTTGCACTAACGCCCCCCCACCCCCCCCCACCCTTCACTCAACTTTCAGTTCGGTCGTGCGCCTTGAGCGCAGCGTGCGCACTACCTATTTCAAGGTCACCCTGTACAGTACTCTTCTCTGTTCAGTGCCTAGTGCCACTGCCTAGTGGAGTATAGGAGAAGTGCTTCCGACCCGTTGCACCGCCTGCGTCGCCTGTGCTGGAACGAGAAGAAGCCCGCCGACGAAGACAACCCGTCCCAACCAAAGAAGGCCGTCTGCTGCTGCACGGGGGGGCGTCCTCTGCAACGACAAGACGCTAGAAGCCAAAGTCGGGACCTACTTCAACAATTCCACAACCACGACGACTACGACGACGACCACGACCACAACGACAACGACGACGACCACCAAAACGACGACTATCACTACTACACCCACGACGACCATGGGAAGCGGCGGCACTCCGTCGTCGCCCTCGAGACCTTCGTCAACTGCCGGGAGACGCAGAGCGGCAGTTGCGCCGGCACCAACGAGGTCTGCCGGCCGCTCCACGAGAACGGCCGACGGAGGAACGATTCAGAGACGCAGTACGGCTGCGTCTGCGAGCGCGGCTTCACCAGGCACTCCCAGAGCGGAGTCTGCATCGGTGGGGAGTCACTCTGTCATTACGGTACCTTCGCGTAGAAAACCCAAAGAACCGACAGTTCAATATGTGACTTCCAAACTCGATGGGAAGCCGCGTCTTCCTCTTCCAGCTCTGGTGGACGAGTGCTCTGACCCCTCGCTGAACGACTGCGACCCCAAGGCTCTCTGCATGGACAATCCCACCAGCTACGAGTGCCTCTGTTGCGAAGGGTTCATCGACATGTCCAGAGTGCCCAAAGTCAAACCCGGCATGCACTGCCTGCCCCGTGAGTGACACTGTATACTTGCACATATCCATCTGAGACATAATTATGCAATGAGTAGGTGAGACGTGAGTTGGGCATTCTAGATCTATGCACACGTATCGTACCGTACAGTGGAACGTTTCGCTGCATCTGCCAACCCGCGGCTGCGCGCTTGCGCTCTTCCCCATTCAACTACCGTAATCCACGAAGCGTTTCAGTGGTCAACGAGTGTGGCCGTCCCCAAGACAACGACTGCGACAGTACGGCCGACTGCATCGACCTGCCGGGCGGCTACACCTGCCACTGCAAGGAGGGATACCTCGACCAGTCGCCCAACAAGATCAAGAAGCCAGGACGCGTCTGCCGAAAACGTGAGTAGACAGACAGTGGAAGCTTCCTAATAGTTATGGCTTAGTTTGAAGCGTGATTGGATGGACTAACTTGAAACTTGGCGAGTTGTGGCAGCAACACGGTACGGAGTAGCCTTGTCGAGTGCAAAACGTGCAGATTTCAACGCGACTTGCTAGAAACGCTTTCTGTATTGTATCGAACACCCTATGGCAGCTCGGTACCAACACTTGAGGCAATGCAGTACACAGGCCCTGATTTTGGGTTCCCATTGGCTTTGGCCGCACTATACAGTTAGCTCTACAGACGCGCTCTTCACTCTTCCAGCGAAGAAGTGGTGGTGTCAAGAGTCGATCAGGGTTCTGCAGCGGCTGACGTCCTGAAAGTTGGCGACAACGTCCGAGCGGTAGAAGGAATTCGGGTGAGCGGTCGCCAGGAGCTCAGCCGTCTCATCGCGCCACATGCCAAAGAAGGGGGCAAGATGGTGCTAACATGCCTGCGGCCCAACTGCGCCCAGGCCTGGTCGGAGACGGAGGCCGTCTTGAAGTCGAGCAGGGTGACGACGGCGACGCAGCCGGAGACGGCGCCGGCAGCGGAACCTTTGGAAGGCCGAGCCGCAGCAAACATGCCATTGTGACGCCAGAAGTTCCGGCGGCCGGCCAGGGACAACAGCATCGAGCATAATCGACGCCAGAACAACGGTGCCTGGCCGCGCCGCCGACAGCCAAGGAAAGGTGTCTACCGAACATGGACGCTTCTTGTCGTCGTCGTCGCGGCGCTTCTGCTACTGATCCTCGTCGGTGGAAGGGACGAGGAGCAGATCCTCCACAGCGTCCGAAGCGTCAATCGGGACAGCGCGCTTCCAAGTCGGCTGATCGATCGGCGCAAGGCTGATCGATCGAAGGCGCCAAAGTAGAAGAGTGCGGCCTCTTCGGGAAGTTGGATATGTATGTGCTGCGGCGACCCCACTCTCTGCCTCGTCTTCTGGCCGACTGCTCTCGCCCTCACGCTGCTGCTGCTCGTCGGCCTCCTCGTCTGCCTCATGAAGAGAATCAAAGCGAAAGGCTATCAGGCGGTGAAGGCATCCGAACAACTCGAGAAGCAGCAAATCAAACGGCTGGAAGAAGAGCGATTGAAGAAGCCTCAAGTCAAATCCGAAGGAGAGAAAGTAGAACTGCCGCCAGCGAAGGAGAAGTCGGCGCCGCCGGAAGACATCCAAGCTGACTCAACAGCCGCAATAGAAGTGGAGAGAAAGAAGCACGAAGCGGAGAAGGCGTCCGCAGAACACGGACGCGGCGAGCAGCAAAAGGAGCCGATCGAGCGCCTGAAGAAGCAGATCGAAAAGCGTTTGAAGAAGCCCCAAGTCAAAGCTGAGGAGCGGAAGACAGAAGCGGCGCCGGCCAAGGAAACGCGAGTAGCGCAGCCGGCGACGAGGAAGTCGACACCGTCCGTCCAAGAAGAAAAGCCAAGAAAAGCGAATCGGAGCGTTGACGGAGGACGAAAAGAAGGAGAAGGGGTTCGGTCACTGTTTGGCCGATCCAAGCGATATCATCCTCAACGTGGTCCTGGCCGCCGACGACCCGGACGACAGACTGCCGCCTTCGTGTCGGTCGATGACGCGGTCGTCGTCGTCGGACAATGTCGAGAAACGAAAGCGGGTCGACGAGGAGAAGAAGAAAGAGATGGAGCAGGAGAAAACGAAGGCGAAGGAAAAGGCGGACATCAGTCAGTCGAAGTCTCAGAGACGACGACGAGGGTTCGACAACAACGCCACAACCACGACCACCAAAACGGCGACCACCACTACCACGACGACAACCACCACTACCGCCACCACCACCACAACCCCGACAACTACCTCGACCACCACTCCCACGACGCCATCTGCGCCGGCCAGCTTTCCACCAAAGACAGAGGCAACGACCGCCAATAGCCAACCGCCCATAAGCTCTTCCGTCCAGCAGACGACCACGACCAGCGCTGTACAAAGCAAGTCGACCGACAGAGGGAGTGGCGGCGGGCCAGGCGGCCGGTGGGGTCCTGGCGGCAGCTACAGCTCCAGCACCGCTGTCCCCAGTAAAACAACCACCACCACAGCATGGAAATGCGGCTTCTTCAAAAGGCTGGTGACGTGCGGCTGCAACTCAAAGTGCACCGAAGGCGACGACGACACGACGGAGGACTCGGAGGTCTCGCAGTCGCAGTCATCGTCGAAGTCGGCGGTCTCGCGGTCGCAGTCGTCTCCCTCGAGAAGCTCCTCCGCCTGCCAGCAGCAGCAGCAGCAGCAGCAGCAGGACATCCGAGGCGAGCAACTTCGATGTTTTTGGCCATTGTGTATACTTCCATGCCATCAGAAAAGGTTGCTCTTCTTCAGATCCGGCGCTGATCAAGGAGCAGAAGTGGATGGCAGAGGAGAAGGAGCGACTGCGCGCCGAGGAGAAGATGACGCGAAGGGAAGAAGAAGAAGAGCTGCAGCAGATGCAGAAGTAGAAAGGCCGACGCGATGCCCGATCGTTGCTCCTCCTTCTCTCACGATCGACGCCGTGTGTTCTCGGTACCTCAAAAAGCATGACTGGTGACATGGTTGCGCTTCGGTATGACAGTAACGTACCTCTCTCTCTCGGCCGACACTGATGCAGTGCTGAAGTGGCCAACTCTATGACGTCTGAATTACTGTAAACTGCTCTCGATGATGGATGGCGTTTGTTTGCGGCCACAGATTGATTGTCACTACATCACAACACGCTCTTTCAACTCGCGACATAGTAGGCCCTTTTCGGTTGCCCTCATGGCAGTCGCTCGCTATCGTAAGCGGGCGGAGCGAGCATCGTCGGCAGACATGCAGTCGGCCTTTCAGGCGACGCCCTGTTACCGCAACGCGGTGGTCTGCCTTCGCTGTCGTCAAGTTGTCGGCGCCAATCTGCGCAACGTCGGCGTCGAAGCGACCTCGTGTGGAGGCATTTCGTCCGATCCGAAGAGAAACCGAAAGAAGGCGCGCAGGCGAAAACACTTCAGCGGTCGGCGCGACTAGGCACTGCGCTCTGCTGGTTGAGACGACGGCGCCGGCAACTTCAAGAGGGAAGCGTCGCCGCCAGCCAGCGGCGCCCCATTGTCCGACGTGGGAGCGGGAGCAATATAAATTCGCTGACCGGTGCCGGCTTCCGTTTGAAACGAAGCAACTGTGTTTGCCCTCGCCGGCTATATGTGGGAGCAGGCCATTCGACGCCCCTTAGGTTTGTTGTGCGTGTACGTAGTGCTGGCCGATTCGAAGGCACAACTTTTGCTCATCCTCGCGACATATGAGAAGTACGGAGCTACACAGCGGTCGTTGTGTTCAACCCTACCGAGGATTACGGTATCTTTTGCTTGAGAATATGACGGTCTTATGGTACCTGCAGTGAGAAGAGAAAGTCGAGTTCTAAAGGTTGTATAATGTGTGGTGCTCGCTCGCATCAACACTAATAGACGAGTCAAATGATACTTTCGTTTCGTTGTGTTGTCGTAGCGTTTTGAGTACATGACAATCGCCTGCTCGCCTTCTCTGTTGAGACATCCATTGTCTACGCATAGCTGGACCTCTGAGGAGAAAGGAAGCGTGGCTTCCACCTTGGAGAGCGCTGCGGGAGATTTCACCTTGGATAAAACCCGTCCGCATTCTGTCCCCTTCCCTCCGCGACGCAAAAATTGTAATTACACAACGCTCGGCCGGCCTTTCGTAATCGCCCAACATGCCGAGCCGACGACGACCACGACGGCATTCTGTCGTCGTCGTCGTCGCTGCGGCGCGCAGCGCACCGAGCCGCCCGCGCGCTGACCCCTCGCGGCCGATTGTTGACATCTTTCTCCCTTCCGCTGCCTCTCTCTCCGTCCCCCGTTCCTTCCCTCAGTCTCCCCTCTCCCCTCCTCCCACTTTCCCACCCCCAGAGGACTAGAGAGAGGGGGAGGGTGTCCACGGATGGATGTAGCTCCCGTGTACCCCTAGTTAGAACAGGGGCTACTACAACTCCCGACGGGGCGCGGATTATGGTTGTTGTTCGCGCGTACTATGTGGCAGTGGTGGTTGTCCATGCGCGGGACTGCCGCCAGCACGCCTTTCATGCGCACACTGTCCAGTAGCAGCAGAATACCATTCTTTCTGTGGCCGCCGCTCGACTCCACGTCTCTTTGTGCGCCGCCTCAGGTCTTTCGGTGTGTCTGTGGACGCCACCGCCCGCGGTCGCGCGCAGCATTTTTGCCAGCAGCAGGTAGGCGAGACGAGACTGCCTCTGCCGCCGATGGACGCCGACTGACCAGACCAGCGACGGCGCGCTTTCACTGCTGGCTGACCGACTAAGTGGCCGAACGTTTCGCGGAACGCTTCCAGCGCCGGACGACTTGGGACCATGAGCTGACACGAGGGACTTCGTTTCGACTTCCCGGCTCCACCACTGCCATATTCTGCTCGGCTTTTGGAAGGAATAAGCTGCGCACTGCCAGGCGATTGCTGTTGCGCGCCTCGCCGCCACCTTCGCCATGACAACATGCACGAGTTGTGCCGCCGCACTTCGAGCTGCGTACGCTGGCGGCGCAGTCGAGAGACGGCCGAGGACGAGGAGAAGGAGTTTACTTCTCCTTGATGGTCGGCCAAAGCATCGCCTCAATTCTCTGCTGCTCATCGTCACACTCGGGATTGCTACAGGTTCGTTTCGTGTGTTCATCAGCCTCGTCGTGACTCGCTGCCAAAACAAAGCGGCCAGACGGAAGGCAAATGTTTGTTCGGCGCTAATCAGTCGCCGCAGCAGTGGGACTGTTTTGAATGATCGAATCAGCGATTCTCCAACCTCCGACCTGTTACGCTCTACTGGTCGTTGTTCTTTGAACTCGCCTGCTGCGCAATCTTTGCCCCAAGGCTGCGTCTGGTTCTCTCTTTGGCGTGCGCCCGTAAAAAGCTCGCATCGGCACATCAGAGGAGAGGACGGGGAAGGGGAGGGGACTCGTCTCTGTTCACTTTCCTTTCGATTTCGATTGACGCGCTCCGCCGGGCAGAGCAAACGGCGTCGGCGCGCCGTCTCTCACGATTGAGACGCAACGGTGCGCACGCCGTTGGCCGGAGGCGAGGTCGTAACCTTGAATCCGAAAACGTCTCGTGAAAGGTGGCGCGCCTCCACGCCGCTTGATAGTCGAACAAACTTGACCTCTTGTTCGCAGGGATTTTAGCGACACATATGGGGACGCTACAGTATCTTTTGAATTGGGCAGTCACCGTAGCGGACAGCCTGCAAAACAAAAAGCTGGAAAGCATTTCTCGCGCGCCAGCGGGCTCTTCTGCACACAGATAACACGGCGTGGTTGTACGATTCGTTTGTATGTTTGATTGCATGACGTTCGCCTAGGTACAGGATTCAGAAATGCGCGTATGGCAACTTTTGACATCGGAGTTGTCAATTTCAGTATCGCCACGGGTCAACGCAGACGAATATTGTGGATCGCCGGACTTCTTGTGCAGATCTGGACCCAGAACCTGCGTTCCCAGGATCAAGTGGCAAGACGGAGTGGTCGACTGCCCCGATGGAAGCGACGAAGGTGCGTAGCGTTGCGCGCGCTTGAGAAGCTTGCTGCGGGCTCCCTATTTTGCGTGGGTAAGGGAGACAAGACCTAGCGACAGCCGGAATGATTTCGTACTCTGTTTGGATGTAAGATGAAGGCGGGAGTCGATCGTGGGATGGGGACCAACTGTCAACTGACCAGTTTCCCACTGTAGACCGCCCGCTGGTCGTAGTTCATTCCCCTCTCTTCTAGCTAGGCTCAACATAATTGGCAGGGTGCCTTTGTTTGCTTTCGGTCGTCGTCAGAGGTGGCCCGCTCCTATCTTGCCAATCTGATCTGCTGACCCATTGAGAGTTCCTTCCTTCTCTGAGCATAGGCGTCTGTGAGAACGGGGGGGGGGCAGACTGCGTACTAACTCGCCGTCGTGGGCTGCTCGTCCTGCGCCGCTCTCGCCGGCCATGACTTCTTGGCGCGTTGCCGTAGCGAAGCGTGTAATTGCTGGTTGCTACTGCGACAGTGGACGAAGGAAGGGAGGGCGCGGCGCGGCGTACCCGATCGTGTTGCAGCTGTCTTGTCGTCGTTCGGTTCGCACGTCAGCGTGCGTGGGCGTCGAGTGGCCTGCTGCGCCTACACGACAAACGACCGTTTGATTATTTCGGCGCCGGCGGCGGTGCCAGCGCGCGCGCGCGTGCTGCTTCTTAGGATTGGGTTGGGATTGCCCTTTGGTGCCACTTCTGCGCCACCCATTCAGCGCCGCTTTGATACTCTCGGCCGGCGGCGAATTCTGTTGGGCGGGTGGGCTGCGATTGTGCGAGCGCCGCTCGACTGCAGAGTGCAGACTTTGTCGAGAGGAAGATTACGAGCCGACGATTCGTCGTCTCGCTTTGGTGTCCTCAGATGTTGCTTTGGGGGGGGGGGGGGCGGTAGGCTGCCTTCCTCCTTCCAGTCTGCTTGACTGCGTTGCTCGCTTCACTTCTGCAATTGAAGGAGAAGGGAGATGAGAAGATGCACTTGGGTGGGGGAGGGGAATGAATGAGTGCGATATCCATGAACCTCGCCCCATCTCGTGTTCTCCATCGCTCGTCCACTGGCGAGCGCTTTGCGCGCGCCAAAGGCGCGGAGCGAATCTGGGTAGCGCCGTCGTGACTGACTCTCGCTCTTTTCGGGTGACAGCCGAAGAAGGGGGGAGGGAGGGGCCCAACTATGGGTCGATTGAGAGATACGCACGCGACGATTCGACTTTCGTTCTTTCTCTCGCTCGGCCGATCGGGTCGGCAGAGCGCCGAGACGACACGCAGGAAGGGAAGGAAGAGAGGGAGCGATTCGAGAACTCCAGAGGTAGGGATGGGATGGACTAGAAAGTGATCGGCCATGGCAGGTTCTTCTACTTGCAATCATAGGGGTTTCTTCATTGACGTGTGGGATCGGCGAGGGCGGTAGGCTAACGCTACTCGAAAACAGTCGCACCTCGAGCTCAGCAAGTTGACTTCTGCCTACGCTGATGCTTCGGCCAGGAAAGGTGGTTCACTATTTCGCCGTTTGGCGCTGAAGAATGGGGAAACAGACGCATTGGAGGGGATTGGATGGAAGCACGTCGCCTCGCACGTCGTCTTGCACACGCGCAGTAGCAGCGCTGCTTTCACTTTTGCAGTCTGCCTCATCTGGCAGTACGACTGCAAGTTCGGCAAGCCGCGCTGCGTGGACCTGCTCAACCTCAACGACGGCAGCATCGACTGCGCCAGCGGCTTCGACGAGGCCTGCCCCCCGCACTTCTTCGTCTGCATGGACAGAAGCGACTGCATCGAGCCCAATCGCTACCTCGACGGACAGATGGACTGCCGCGACGGCTCCGACGAACGTGAGCGCTTCCCTCCCTCTCTCTAGCTCGAGTTGCTGCCCGTTCGCTGCGTTGCAACGTCTCGAGTTCATTTCAGCTTGCCCGGCGGCCCACTTCCTCTGCCACGATCGCTCCGGCTGCATTCCATCGGCGCAGTTCCAGGACGGGAAGCCCGACTGTCCCGACGCCAGCGACGAACGTAAGCGTGCAATACATCCGAGCGCGCACGAGCGGAATTCGCGAACTTCCTTGAACCGCGCTCGGTCGCGCCGGGCGCTTTACGCTTTCGTCTCACGGCTCGTTGGGTTCCGTTTGAGGAGCGCGGCGCTTAGTAGATGCTTCCGTACCGGCCGACGCGGCGCTCGTTCCGTCCTCGCGCGCAGTGTGTGCCTCTTTCATGCATGAATAGATAGTAGTCGTAGGGCTTTGACTTCAGTATAATAGGGGGCGCAAAGTTGCCTTTGCCGGTACTACCTTTGTGTGGGCCGTCATTCTTCTAAATAGGGGCCGCCGCTGGTATTATTCAGTCGGTGTCGGACTCGCCGAAACGATCGCCCACGGGCGGATCTGTGGCAGCGCCGTTGGCGGTTTTGTTCGCTCGAATAGAGGGACACGACATCAAACGAGTAGGCAGCCACTGCTGCAGGGGAGGCATTCGCGCGTGACATGGGCAATTTGGAGCGCTCTGCGATGTATCAACTAGCACAGACTTTGTAGAGCAAAGTTTGTCGAGCGAACGAAGATCATTCGTCGCATGAGTGCCTTTGTAAGTTAGAGTAGCTCGTACGAGTCGACGATGTAGTGAACAAAACTTGGGTACGAGCATGCGACCATAATCATAGACAGAACGACGCAGCTGTAGTGACAGAGAGCGAGACACTATCTATGCCACAGAAACGCAACCAATTCAATTCAACTTTGAAGCTTTGTTTGTTCCAGAGTGCACGCTCTTCCAATTCGAGTGTCTGTGCGGCGAGCCGCGCTGCGTCCCCGTCGAGAAGTACCAAGACGGCGTCGACGACTGCGCCGACGGCTCGGACGAGCTCAAGAACCTCCTGCTACTTCCCACGAGCTGCGCAGACGGCGGCCAGCCGCGCAACGTCTCTCTGGCGCCGCCCTCGCCCCCTCCCGGCCCTCCGATGGTGCCCTGCGGCCCTGACGACATGAACGTCTGCAGAGAGGACCTGGGAGAAATGTGCACGGTACGACGGAAGGACACGATAGGTAGCTCCAGCTCTTCTCAAGCACACTTCTGCGCAATTAGGATAAAAGTCTGAGTAATGGGGGTGTCGACGACGGCAGCAAAGCAGATACCGTGCATTGCGACCGTGGACCAAGGCGGCGAGAGTAGAGCAGCCAGTTGTAGTCGAGAAGTACAGTACCTTCAATGGGTCAAGCCGACACAGTACATAGTACCGTAATCCAGAGGCCAGGCGAATGGGGCAGGCCAGTATGAACAAAGACCAGCGGACAATCCCACACACTTTTTCTGAGCCGCAGAGTAGCTTCTAATAGTTGTTAGGTAGGTATACCTCTCGATCTACCGCTTGGCAATGCCTTACCCAGTGCTGGTTACGGTAGCACAAGGGTAACGCATTGTTATCGGAATCGCGTCTGTCCATTTCGCAGATCATCGCGGGCGCCCCGCGCTGCGTCTGCCAGATGGGGCGCATCCGGCCTCCGGGCGTCTCGCGCTGCATCCCGGCGCCCTCGGTGGTCGAGTCGTCCATGGGAAGCGGCACTCCGTCGTCGCCCTCGATCGATCGGGGCCCCAGGCGGCCGGTGCGCAAGCCGGACGCCAACGAGACCTTCGTCAGCTGCCGCGAGACGCAGAGCGGCAGCTGCGCCGGCACCAACGAGGTCTGCCGGCCGCTCGACGAGAACAGCCGGCGGAGGAACGATTCAGAGACGCAGTACGGCTGCGTCTGCGAGCGCGGCTTCACCAGGCACTCCCAGAGCGGAGTCTGCATCGGTGGGCCGCCATTTTGCCAATACGGTATCTTAGCGTATGCCACTACCTTCCGACCGATATGTACGTAGCTACTAGCTAGTTCAAGGTGCGTAGGTGTCAAACTCGTGCTACGACTTCATTTTCCAGCTCTGGTGGACGAGTGCTCTGACCCCTCGCTGAACGACTGCGACCCCAAGGCTCTCTGCATGGACAATCCCACCAGCTACGAGTGCCTCTGTCGCGAAGGGTTCATTGACATGTCCAGAGTGCCCAAAGTCAAGCCCGGCATGCACTGCCTGCCCCGTGAGTGAGACAGTGTACTTGTACACATCCATCTGAGACGTACAATAATTATGCAATGTGTACAGTGCAGGTGAGGCGTGAGTTAGAGATCTATGCACACGTATCGTATTGTACATCTGCCAACCCGCGGCTGCGCGCTTGCGCTCATTCATTCAACTACCGTAATCCACGAAGCGTTGCAGTGGTCAACGAGTGCGGCCGTCCCCAGGACAACGACTGCGACAGCACGGCCGACTGCATCGACCTGCCAGGCGGCTACACCTGCCATTGCAAGGAGGGATACCTCGACCAGTCGCCCAACAAGATCAAGAAGCCAGGACGCGTCTGCCGAAAACGTGAGTGGACAGTCAGTGGAAGCTTCGTAATAGTTATGGCTTGAAGCGTGGTTGGATGGACTGACTTGAAACCTGGCGAGTTGTGCAGCAACACGGTACAGAGTAGCCTTGTCGAGTACAAAACGTGCAGATTTCAACGCGACTTGCTAGAAACGCTTTGTGTATTGTATCGAACACCTTATGGCAGCTCGGTACCAACACTTGAGGCAATGCAGTACACAGGCCCTGATTTCGGGTTCCCATTGGCTTTGGCCGCGTTATACAGTTAGCTCTACAGACGCGCTCTTCACTCTTCCAGCGAAGAACGAGTGCGGAGAGGGCGGTCGCAACGACTGCCACCAATTCGCCCTCTGCGAAGACCGGCCGACTGGATTCGTCTGTCGCTGCCCCGTCGGCTTCATCGACCTCTCGCCCGACCCCGTCAATCGACCCGGCAGACAGTGCGCACAACGTCAGTGGGATTACGGTAGTTGGGGCTCTTGAAGGGCGCGATCAGATGCGCTGTACCCAAAAGTGCGACTGGCTGTTTGCTAGTCTGGATGCGCCGTTATGTAGATAGGTACCTAGGCACCGTAACCGGACTAGCGCACTGTATTAACTCTCGGCTTGCAGTGCACACAACTTGACGGGTTACGGTAGTTGGCTCTGGAGCGCGCTGTATGCCGAACCGAAAGCGCAGCCGGCATTCGCTCTACCCTACCGTAACCAGAATGTAGCGTTGCTTCCCAATCTGGCGTCTTCCCAACCTGCTCCTTCAGTGGTGAACGAGTGCTCGCCGGAGATGGGGGCCAACGACTGCGACCCCGAGGGCGCCGAGTGCGTGGACACGGCCGACGGCTTCCTCTGCCGATGCCGCATCGGCTTCGTCGACGCCAACCCCGCGCAGCCGGGCAGGAACTGCACAGGTGCGCTTCCGTTGCGCTTTGATTACGTAGGAGTGCCTAGGTGGATTCTATCGGTTTGAAAGACGGAGAATCTGAACCTGACTTACCGTAAAACCTCTAATAATCGCTTTCCCCCACCTTCTAGAGGGGGTTTGAAGCGATAAGCGACCCGGTCTCTTATTGGAAGTTGCGGAGTGATCGTTAGGCCTGGTGTATAACGAAAGTTCGAATTCGCGTGGATTTCGCTCTCTTCACGCGTCGCCAACTCACACACAGCCTAGCCTCCGGGGGATTACATTGCGGCAGTGGGCGCTTGTAGTAATTCAATGGCAATCTCGGCTCGCGCCGTGATTCATGGCCCACACAGGTAATAAAGGGGGGATGAGACAGCACAGCAGTGAGCGCAACGTTGGATTTGTCACAGCGCCGGCCGTCAGAGGAGCCGCGGGCTTTGTTTGTGTCGCAGCATAGCTGGCCGGCTGCGCGACGGTCGGAGCCCTTCGTAGCGCGCAAGGTCGCGAACCGGGGCTTCCTTCTCTGCATGGTAGCCGGTAGTTGTTTTTGCGCCCCCTTTTCTCGCGAAATCGGCGGGGACGCATCTGTCTTTGAATGTTCGAAGACTGAAGAGGCGCCCTGTTTCGCTGCTCGCTTCTTCCACACTTGATTCGGCGTAGGTAGCGATCTGTTACTGTAGGCGGCTACCTGCCAGGTGTCTGTTTGTGCGTACCTTGCTCGCCGTCGCGCGAGAAGCGGCAGGTTGTTTGCGCTGTATTGTGGCGGCTCGCTGGAGTGGACAGACGCCGCTGTGAGTGGCATTAGCCCTAGCCCACCGGTGGACAAGGTCGCGTCGATAATGCTGCTACTCTGCGCATGCGCGCGTTTCCCTTTCGCTGCTCGCGTGTAGCGGCGTCAGCAGCACCGGAAATGCAGGCAGCCTGCGCTGCTCACGGCGGCGCCACTGGGGAACAGGTCGGCGGATCAATCGCCCGCAGCGAGCTGTGGCACTGGCAGTGGCGATTTCGCTTTTGTCCGCGCCCGCTCGACGACGACAGGTCAGCTGTGACCAGTCGCTCGTCGTCAGAGGCGCCGATCCCTTCTAGTCGAACCGATCTTCTTCCCAACACGGAAGGCGACTCGTTTCGCTTCCCTCTGGCGCGTCTCTTCCGTGCAAAAGTTGCCATCTCGCTTTGACGGCGAAGCGCCTTCTTCCCTCAAAGAGGAACGCCGCGGGCGGGCAGATGTCTTTGTATGACAAAGGGGGGAACTGCCCCACTCTGCTGTTCGTCGACTTTTGGCTCGCGCACATAGAGGCCATTTTGCTGCCGCCCATGGAACTGGTAGCAGCGGCGCGAAGGCCTCAATCTGGTCAGAGAGAGAGTGGGCTCCCGCAGACCGGTTGAGAGGCGCACGGTGGCTGCGCGAATGGAATAATTGCGGCTGCGCCGCCGCCGTCGCCGGCGCGAAAGATCGCTGGATGGATGACTAAACGTCCGATGGGCCTTCTTGACTTCTCTTGAGGGTGAGGGTTCGAGTAGGAGGTGACTGTCTGTGGCGAAGGGAGGTTAGATCGCTCGCCCATGCGCATGCGTCGTCGCTTAGTCACCGTGCAGAGGTAGGGAGAGAGGGATACGCCCCACAGAGGCTGCTCGCGAATTCGCCAGCCGTCGTTTCGCACCCCTCCTTGGATGGAAACAGCGGGGCGCCTCGACGGCAACTGCGCCGTCGCCGACGACGACGATGGCGCAGAAGTTGTTTGCATCTTCCTCCAAGGGGACACCTGTAGCGTCATCCTGCTCTTCTGTATGCGTCTTTGTTGGCGCTGCCGCCCTCTTACTGTCTGACTTCGCCCCTCCGCCCGCCTCGTTGTTGTCTTTCAATTTGCGCTGCGCCGCTACCGGCGGAGCGCCGGCGTCGTCGCAAGCGCGCGCGAGCGCGACCGATTTTTTCGACGCCGCCGCGCGGGAGGATGGAGGCGCGCAGACTCCTCCTCTCTGTCTCTCACTTCACTCGATTTGAAGAATGCTTGTGCCGTCGCACTAACTACTCGACGTTCTCTCAAGTAGTCTTCGGGTGATGGATGCGAATGCTCCGTTTGAGGTGTCAGCCAAATTATTGCTTGAAGACTTTTGAATCGACTTCCCATAAATGGTTCCACCTTCTGTTCTATCGCGATTGGGAGTCTCTTCGGCAGTCAGTGCGGTCATTTCTCGGAGATAGCATCGACTGAGCCGTCCTCCTTTCCCTTCCATCTCTGGAAAGGTCACCCGCCGGCGCCTGTTGTGTTCAGCGCGCGGACCGAACGTTCCAAGCGAAGTTTTGACGCCTGAATCTTTCGGCCGGAACGAAGTGTTAATCGCATTTTGCGCCGGCGCGTCGCCGGAGCCTGCTGCGGCGTTGTTTGGTCCCTTTGTAGT
>JASAMZ010012662.1:0-29171 GCA_030248115.1 Linhomoeus sp. GSCO2_2 | reverse complement strand
GAGGCAAGCGCATGCTGAAGCGTCGCGTGGCGAAGTGCTAGTGGGCGAGGCAAGCGTACTCAGACAAAACACCTAGCTGGCATAGTAATGTAGATTGAGAAAACTGGCCGACTGCCATCTTAGACTGACACACTGGCCTAAGCATAGGTCAACGACTCACATGCCCACCCTGTGACCCACCCTAGACTGACGCCATGCTAGGGAAGCCCAAGCATAGCCACCCTGCAGTAGGACAGAACTGGGGAGAGAGAACTGGCAATAAATAAATCTCCCAAATACTGGAGAATGGAGAAAACTGGCCGACTGCCATCTTAGACTGACACACTGGCCTGAGCATAGGTCAACGACTCACTAGCCCACCCTGTGACCTACCCAGGACTGACGCCATGCTGGGGAAGTCCAAGCATAGCCACACTGCAGTAGGACAGAACTGGGGAGAGAGAACTGGCAATAAATAAATCTCCCAAATAGTGGAGAATGGAGAAAACTGGCCGACTGCATTCTTAGACTGACATGCTGGCCTAAGCATAGGTCAACGACTCACATGCCCACCCTGTGACCCACCCTAGACTGACGCCATGCTAGGGAAGCCCAAGCATAGCCACCCTGCAGTAGGACAGAACTGGGGAGAGAGAACTGGCAATAAATAAATCTCCCAAATACTGGAGAATGGAGAAAACTGGCCGACTGCCATCTTAGACTGACACACTGGCCTGAGCATAGGTCAACGACTCACTAGCCCACCCTGTGACCTACCCAGGACTGACGCTATGCAGGGGAAGTCCAAGCAGAGCCACACTGCAGTAGGACTGAACTGGGGAGAGAGAACTGGCAATAAATAAATCTCCCAAATAGTGGAGAATGGAGAAAACTGGCCGACTGCATTCTTAGACTGACATGCTGGCCTAAGCATAGGTCAACGACTCACAAGCCCACCCTGTGACCTGCCCAAGACTGACGCCATGCTGAGGCAGCCCAAGCAAAGTCGCCCTGCAGTAGAACTAAACTGGGGAGAGAGAACTGGCAATAAATGCATCTCCCAAATAGTGGAGAATTGAGAAAACTGGCCGACTGCCATCTTAGACTGACACACTGGCCTGAGCATAGGTCAATGACTCACTAGCCCACCCTGTGACCTACCCAGGACTGACGCCATGCTGGGGAAGTCCAAGCATAGCCACACTGCAGTAGGACAGAACTGGGGAGAGGAACTGGCAATAAATAAATCTCCCAAATACTGGAGAATGGAGAAAACTGGCCGACTGCATTCTTAGACTGACATGCTGGCCTAAGCATAGGTCAACGACTGACAAGCCCACCCTGTGACCTACCCAGGACTGACGCCATGCTGGGGAAGTCCAAGCATAGCCACCCTGCAGTAGGACAGAACTGGGGAGAGAGAACTGGCAATAAATAAATCTCCCAAATACTGGAGAATGAAGAAAACTGGCCGACTGCCATCTTAGACTGACACACTGGCCTGAGCATAGGTCAACGACTCACTAGCCCACCCTGTGACCTACCCAGAACTGACGCCATGCTGGGGAAGTCCAAGCATAGCCACACAGCAGTAGGACAAAACTGGCAATAAATAAATCTCCCAAATACTGGAGAATGGAGAAAACTGGCCGACTGCATTCTTAGACTGACATGCTGGCCTAAGCATAGGTCAACGACTCACAAACCAACCCTGTGACCTGCCCAGGACTGACGCCATGTTGGGGAAGTCCAAGCATAGCCACACTGCAGTAGGACAGAACTGGGGAGAGAGAACTGGCAATAAATAAATCTCCCAAATAGTGGAGAATGGAGCAGGCCTCTGTCTCTGAATAGTCTCCTCTGCGGGGCCATGTCATGCTAGCAGTATGAACTGAACAGTCCCTAAGATTTGTTCTCAGTATTGGGATCGTTCTCTGTAGGCATAGGCAATTGACCATGACATACACAAAACAGTCCCTAAGATTTGTGAAAATGCTGTGAGCGGAAAAAGTGAACAAAACGATACAGTTAGTGCGTGATTAGACTGCGCCCATCCCCATTCCCTCTCTGCTGAGAGTAGTTACACCTCTGCCTCTGTGGGATCGTTCTCTGTAGGTGTAGGCGTAGGCAATTGACCATGACATACACAAAACAGTCTCTAAGATTTGTGCAAATGCTATGAGTGGAAAAAAGAACAAAATGATACAGTTAGTGCATGCATAGACTGAGCTGTGACTGTAAGTTCGAAACGAAATGTATACAAAAATGACTTAGCATAGATAAAGCCCAAGAGTATGCATGATTTAGCAGCGCAATACCAACATCAAAGGTGTCAGACACACTGTCAAAGATGATCAAAGAGAAAAAGTCCATGCGCCTTCTGAGAAGCGGTCAAAAAGTGTGATCTTAGGTTCGCAGAGCAAAAGTCTGTGTCCCCTGTGAGCCCTATAATTGTCAGCTGACAAATTGTCAGTTAGGATGATCCAACGAACTGGGTATGGCGGTTCTGAATGTAGACTGTGCACTGTACGCAGGCTGCACTGGTCGCGAACTATCTATGGCTACCCGCAGTGTAGATTGTGTACGCGCGCGGCTTTACTTCAGCGCGGGACGGCCCGCTGGTATTGTAGAGCGAAGAGCGTCGACCCTCCCCTATAGCAGCATATAATCAATAGTCTGACGTCACCGGCTTCGCGACATAGGCGGTCGCTCGTGCGACGCGCACTCATTGGACCGATGCGTGCTCTCGACGCACGGTGATTGGATAGACGAAATACGTCATCCGACAGGCGGCGCGGCAGTCGATCGACCGAATTTAGGCGGCGGCCAAAGACCAAACTTCCGCCAGATGGTCCCCCGTGGAAGGCGGTTCCGAAAATGTATAGATGTCCGGGATCCGAGGCCGCGGTCGAAAGATATTTTGTTCACACACAAATAGACAGACTGACAGACAGCGCGCGATTAGTAGGGAGGACGCGCGATTAGTAGGGAGGACTAGAGTCTATAGCCCGTGGATAACGCGCTGCAGCTTCAGAGACCGATGTCGCGCAGCTGACGCGCTGCAGCCTCAGAGGCCGAAGTCGCGCAGCTGACGTGTTGCAGCTTCAGAGACCGATGTCGCGCAGCTGACGCGTTGCAGCTTCAGAGACCGATGTCGCGCAGCTGACGCGTTGCAGCTTCAGAGACCGATGTCGTGCAGCTGACGCGCTGCAGCTTCAGAGACCGTTGTCGCGCAGCTGACGCGCTGCAGCTTCAGAGACCGATGTCGCGCAGCTGACGCGCTGCAGCTTCAGAGACCGATGTCGCGCAGCTGACGTGTTGCAGCTTCAGAGACCAATGTCGCGCTGCTGACGCGTTGCAGCTTCTGACAATGGTTCGGGATTGCTGGTCTCGGTGTGGCTTGCGCCGACTGCCTGCCCGTTGTCGCGCAACTCAAGCGTTCGATCGGATACTCGCACCCCATTGTCGCGCATCTCACGCGTCCCAGCGGATACTCGGAGCCTGTTGTCGCGCAACTCATGCGTTCGATCGGATACCCACAGCCCGTTGTCACGCAACTCACGCCCTGGACAATATGGCCCTACTGTCATCGCGCATCCAAGTGTTGTCAAAATTTTGTCTCACTCGGTGCTGAACCACTGCCTCAAACTTTCGCGGATTCAGCACTATACGCAGGCAACACTGGCCGTCACCGCGGACTGTGTATGGCGGTTCTGAATATAGACTGTGCATTGTACGCAGGCAGCACTGGTCGCGGACTACATATCTATGGCTGCTCGCAGTGTAGATTGTGTACGCGCGCGGCTTCACTTCAGCGCGGGACGGCCCGCTGGTATTGTAGAGCGAAGAGCGTCGACCCTCCCCTATAGCAGCATATAATCAATAGTCTGGGGGTTCGCCGGGGCGCGCGCCTGGCCGGGCGGCCCGCGGCGCGGGGGTGGAGGGCGAATAGTATCCGACGGCGGCGCGGCGTCGGTCGCCATTTCGACGGCGGCCCAAGACCAAACTTCGGCCAGATGGTGCCCGGCGGAAGGCGGTTCCGAAAATGTATAGATGTCCGGGATCCGTCGCCGCTGTCGAGAGTTATCCTGCTCACAGACAAACAAACAGACAAACAGAGATCGCGTGATTAGTAAAGATTCGACCGAATTTCGTACAGCAGCCCAAGACCAAACTTCGGCCAGGATGGTGTAGTAGTACCATAGTACAGTATACATGCACACAGTGTACCCTATAGTACACATACATCATGGTTGGCGCGGCAGCGCCAAACCATAATATGTTCCATCCAGGCCGCGCGCACCTTTTCCCATCATCACGATGTTTATTTCTCAGACGGTACTAAACGGAATTGGATGAAATTTGGTACACTAAAGGACTTTATCATAAATAGATTAAATTCCAAATTTGGTGAAAATCGGTTCAGTGTAGCAAAAGTTACAGGCGCAAAAAGGATCGCGGCGTGTTCTTGTCCCAACGGCGGGGGGTGAATTCTTCTCCGTCTTCTTCTTCTTCTTCTCCTTCTCCTTCTCCTCCAGATCACGCTCTAACGTCCATCAGCATCTTGTCGAGTCGCCTTCTATTGTTGTCCCCACCCACGGTTGTGCGCGTACAGTGCAGCATCTAAGCGCCCCCCCCCGTTCAGGAGCCCCTGCATACGTGCCCCAAAATTATCCTACTCGTTTTGTGCGTGCCTCAAGGTGTTCCCCCGCTTGTTCAGGAGCCCCTGCAAACGTGTCCCAAATTGTCCTACTCGTTTTGTACGTGCCTCAAAGTGCCCCCGCTCGTTCAGGAGGCCCTGCATACGTGTCCCAAAATTGTCCTACTCGTTTTGTACGTGCCTCAAAGTGCCCCCGCTCGTTCAGGAGGCCCTGCATACGTGTCCCAAAATTGTCCTACTCGCTTTGTACGTGCCTCAGAGTGCCCCCGCTCGTTCAGGAGGCCCTGCATACGTGTCCCAAAATTGTCCTACTCGTTTTGTACGTGCCTCAAAGTGCCCCCGCTCGTTCAGGAGGCCCTGCATACGTGTCCCAAAATTGTCCTACTCGTTTTGTACGTGCCTCAAAGTGCCCCCGCTCGTTCAGGAGGCCCTGCATACGTGTCCCAAAAATGTCCTACTCGTTTTGTACGTGCCTCAAAGTGCCCCCGCTCGTTCAGGAGGCCCTGCATACGTGTCCCAAAATTGTCCTACTCGTTTTGTACGTGCCTCAAAGTGCCCCCGCTCGTTCAGGAGGCCCTGCATACGTGTCCCAAAATTGTCCTACTCGTTTTGTACGTGCCTCAAAGTGCCCCCGCTCGTTCAGGAGGCCCTGCATACGTGTCCCAAAATTGTCCTACTCGCTTTGTACGTGCCTCAAAGTGCCCCCGCTCGTTCAGGAGGCCCTGCATACGTGTCCCAAAATTGTCCTACTCGTTTTGTACGTGCCTCAAAGTGCCCCCGCTCGTTCAGGAGGCCCTGCATACGTGTCCCAAAATTGTCCTACTCGTTTTGTACGTGCCTCAAAGTGCCCCCGCTCGTTCAGGAGGCCCTGCATACGTGTCCCAAAAATGTCCTACTCGTTTTGTACGTGCCTCAGAGTGCCCCCGCTCGTTCAGGAGGCCCCGCATACGTGTCCCAAAATTGTCCTACTCGTTTTGTACGTGCCTCAAAGTGCCCCCGCTCGTTCAGGAGGCCCTGCATACGTGTCCCAAAATTGTCCTACTCGTTTTGTACGTGCCTCAAAGTGCCCCCGCTCGTTCAGGAGGCCCTGCATACGTGTCCCAAAATTGTCCTACTCGCTTTGCACGTGCCTCAGAGTGCCCCCGCTCGTTCAGGAGGCCCCGCATACGTGTCCCAAAATTGTCCTACTCGTTTTGTACGTGCCTCAAAGTGCCCCCGCTCGTTCAGGAGGCCCTGCATACGTGTCCCAAAATTGTCCTACTCGCTTTGTACGTGCCTCAAAGTGCCCCCGCTCGTTCAGGAGGCCCTGCATACGTGTCCCAAAATTGTCCTACTCGTTTTGTATGTACGTGCCTCAAAGTGCCCCCGCTCGTTCAGGAGGCCCTGCATACGTGTCCCAAAAATGTCCTACTCGTTTTGTACGTGCCTCAGAGTGCCCCCGCTCGTTCAGGAGGCCCCGCATACGTGTCCCAAAATTGTCCTGCTCGTTTTGTACGTGCCTCAAAGTGCCCCGGCTCGTTCAGGAGGCCCTGCATACGTGTCCCAAAATTGTCCTACTCGTTTTGTATGTGCCTCAAAGTGCCCCCGCTCGTTCAGGAGGCCCTGCATACGTGTCCCAAAAATGTCCTACTCGTTTTGTACGTGCCTCAGAGTGCCCCCGCTCGTTCAGGAGGCCCTGCAAACGTGTCCCAAAATTGTCCTACTCGTTTTGTACGTGCCTCGAAGTGCCTCCGCTCGTTCAGGAGGAACTGCATACGTGATCCAAAATTGCCCTGCTCGTCCGGTGCGTTACCCAAATGGGTCAAACTCGTACAAAAGCCTCTACAGTCGTGTCTGAAGGTGGCCTACATCGGCAACGTGGGTTGATTGGCTTCGCCAATCAAAAAGTAAGAGTATTTCATGTAAAATGCCTAAAGGCAGAAAGGAGAATATGTTCCAAGTATGAAGCATGTAAAAGTAAGAGTATTAAACGATATTCCTCTGGTGTAGCAAATGCGGCGCTTTGCGCCGCCCACCAATTTGTTAAAGAAAGAATAGTACCAGTATTGATTGAAAGAAAGCATTTTCGACTAAAATCATCCACACAAACTGCGCAAAGGTCACAACGACACGCGGTAACATATTCGGCACACCCTAGCGTGTCGTTGTGACCTTTGCGCAGTTTGTGTGGATGATTTTAGTCGAAAATGCTTTCTTTCAATCAATACTGGTACTATTCTTTCTTTAACAAATTGGTGGGCGGCGCAAAGCGCCGCATTTGCTACACCAGAGGAATATCGTTTAATACTCTTACTTTTACATGCTTCATACTTGGAACATATTCTCCTTTCTGCCTTTAGGCATTTTACATGAAATGTAGAGGGTAGAGGGGGGGGGGGGGGGATGGAGGGGGGGGGGGTATTATTTTAACCTCCCCCTAGGAGGGGGGGCGGTGGGGGGGGGGGGGGGTTTTCGAGAGGGAGGGCTTATTAGAGTATTTACGGTAAGCGCCCCGGGGCGCTTAAGCGGAAAACCCGGTACGTAGTTTGTTACAATCGCACGCTGGAATAACTATCGATGGGATTAAACGACGTCACTTGCACATATTGCAAAACTAGGGTCTATAGCCCGTCGATAACGCATTGCAGCTTCAGAGACCGATGTCGCGGAGCTGACGCGCTGCAGCTTCAGAGACCGATGTCGCGCAGCTGTCGCGCTGCAGCTTCAGAGACCGATGCCGCGCAGCTGACGCGCTGCAGCTTCAGAGACCGATGTCGCGCAGCTGACGCGCTGCAGCTTCAGAGACCGATGTCGCGCAGCTGACGCGCTGCAGCTTCAGAGACCGATGTCGCGCAGCTGACGCACTGCAGCTTCAGAGACCGATGTCGCGCAGCTGACACGCTGCAGCTTCAGAGACCCATGTCGCGCAGCTGACGCGCTGCAGCTTCAGAGACCGATGCCGCGCAGCTGACGCACTGCAGCTTCAGAGACCGATGTCGCGCAGCTGACGCGCTGCAGCTTCAGAGACCGATGTCGCGCAGCTGTCGCGCTGCAGCTTCAGAGACCGATGCCGCGCAGCTGACGCGCTGCAGCTTCAGAGACCGATGTCGCGCAGCTGACGCGCTGCAGCTTCAGAGACCGATGTCGCGCAGCTGACGCGCTGCAGCTTCAGAGACCGATGTCGCGCAGCTGACGCGCTGCAGCTTCAGAGACCGATGTCGCGCAGCTGACGCGCTGCAGCTTCAGAGACCCATGTCGCGCAGCTGACGCACTGCAGCTTCAGAGACCGATGTCGCGCAGCTGACACGCTGCAGCTTGAGAGACCGATGTCGCGCAGCTGACACGCTGCAGCTTGAGAGACCGATGTCGCGCAGCTGACTGCAGCTTCAGAAACCGATGTCGCGCAGCTAACCCCGTGTTGACGGTGCTTTGACAGTGTGTAAAGCATATTGTTATCACGTTGGGTCTCACAGCGAACAACCGCGAAAGCTGTTCCGAAGCAACGGAAAGCGTGTGGAGACCAACTTGTGATCTTACTGTATACGGCGCGAATTCAAACCGCGCACGATGTACCGCGCAGCGGATGTACCGCGCAGCGGATATTTGCCCAAATTCGGACGATTCAGGCGGCGGCCGAGGACGAAACCAAAACTGGTCGCTTCCCCGTCGGAAGGCGGTTCTTTTCGGCCCGGGATCGCCGGGATCCGTGTCCGAAGTCGGGAGTTATCGTTCAGACAAACAAACAAACAAACACACAAACAGACAGACAGAGATCGCGCGATTAGTAAAGAGGACTCTAGCAGCATGGATCTGAACTGTGCGGCCGCCCTCCACCGATGGTGAAAGACATCTAAATATGCACCCGGCAGTAGGATTACGGTAGATGCGCGAGCACAGCAACTGAAAACCGGTAAGGGTCTCGCTTCACGGAACACACGCACCGTCGATGCAAAGACTGCCGAACCTCGTTCGCGCAACTGACACACTTTTCCCCGCTGCTGCAACCGTAGCCCCAAACAACTCTTTGAGTGTACTAAATTCGTGTATATGCGGTTGACTGAACTTCGCGATTAACTTCCTGTCGTTGTTAAGAGATCCCTCTGGAGTTCTGGCGCTGCCTCATGCAGTATGTACCTGCCGCCGCAAGCAGGGCCCCTGATACCGGCCCACGAAATGGCCCACCACTTTGAGGGGACTGGCGAGACAGTCATCCTGCTGACAAGCGCTCGACTGCCCCCAAAGTCGCTGTTTGTGTACGACTTCAAGAAACCAACTCTGGAGAAACCGGCGAACCGGAATCAGGGCGCGAGCACCAGCGACTGAAGAAGAAGAGCAACTGGTGACGCGTCTCGCTATGCGGCATTCAAGGAGACGTAGACGTTAGGTTAGGTATTCCTTGCGACCTTGGGTAGAGTAGAATAGAAGGTGACCGGTTCGCATAGTGTCGAGTTCATTACCCGTAGCCCATTTACGCAGCAGCGAGAACAAACGCGCCGCGACAGCGTCCCACTAGAAAGAGTCAAACACTATTTGTCTCAGAGCACGCCGCTCATTGATTTGTCGGTGGCAGAGTGGGGGAAAGAAAACAAGCTGTGTGTGTAAAAAGTTCAACCTATACTTTGAGTCTGTCACATCTTGGTAAAAAGCATAGTGAACTTAATACACATCATTAGCCGCATCTGGAGAAATTAGGTTGAGAATGTCTGCTATGAACCAAGTGCAGCTATTACCACGAATGTGTGACAAGAGGCCCGCGACTAGTAGGCAAGAGGCCCGCGGGGGCAGGAGGCCCGCGGGGTAGGGGCAAGAGGCCCGCGAGGGGTGAGCAAGAGGCCCGCAGACGCCGAGGGGGCAAGAGGCCCGCAAGGAAGGAGCAAGAGGCCCGCGGTAGAGGTGCAAGAGGCCCGCAAGGTAGGGGCAAGAGGCCCGCGGCTAAGCGGCAAACTACTTATGAACTTCTGAAGCTCACCCTTGTAACTATGCCATCACCGTGACTTAGTGGCGGTTGCCCTGGCGCTCAAGTTTGTTCAATGAGGGCAGCTGACTGAATCGTCTTCCAGCCACTCTAAAACTTGTGACGTTCAGTAAATCGAAGATTGGCTAATGACAATCCTCTTTTGACTATGGACAATCACCTACGGGCTAAACGCTCCAGTTCAGTAACTGTTGTGCATAGGGACTGGAGAAAAGTGTTGTTTGTGTAAGATGGCCTTTGCGGCACAGAAGTAACACGCGACTGATTCCAACCGGTTTCGGGTCCTCAACGGACCCTTCGTCAGGGATAACAGACAACTGACGCTACGAGATGTCACTGAAACCAAAGCGACCATAATCTGCAACATCACATCTCAAGCGTAGATGTTGTCACGCAGTTAATAGGAAAACCTATTAACTGCGTGACAACATCTACGCTTGAGATGTGATGTTGCAGATTATGGTCGCTTTGGTTTCAGTGACATCTCGTAGCGTCAGTTGTCTGTTATCCCTGACGAAGGGTCCGTTGAGGACCCGAAACCGGTTGGAATCAGTCGCGTGTTACTTCTGTGCCGCAAAGGCCATCTTACACAAACAACTATGAATCCAAACGGCACATCTTCCCAAGCTGGATTACTCCATTCTATCGAAACACGGTTTGGCCGCCGTATCAGAACCTTCGTCCGCGAGCTGCGCCACCACCACGAGGCTCTCGGACGCAAATTCAGCCATTCACTATTTCTGAGAGACTGCCTGCAGAACAGATTGGTTCCTGACTTCATCCGCCGCCTCCCATTCCCGACTCCAACCAGTGGACGCGAAGAGGTCCTTCTGGCCCAACAACACCAGCAGTGGCTTCGCTTGAAGGCGCAGCAAATGCAGCAGGAGTGCGGTGTCTTGCGCCGTCGAATTGCTGACAGTTTCCAGTGGCTTCAAGAGACAATACCTCAAGCTGATTTGCGACCAGTCGCCGAATTCTGCCAGTGGGGCTACCAGTCCCAGTTCCGCGCCGCGCAAACAGTGAAGAACAAGAAGTTTCTGGCACTGTTCCTCGGCAGGACGCGCTACTTCCATGGTAGAGTGAGGAGCCAACTCGACCTGAAGAAGCTGGTGGTCAACCTCAGCTCCAAGGAGTACGGAAGGTGTCTACGCAGCCACGGCAGGTGCGCACCATTCTACGGACTGCCGAAAATCCACAAACTGGCTGCACTGCCACAGAACGAGGAGGAGAGGCTGACTGCTGTGTCCCAGCTGAAGCTCAGACCGATCACGCCGGCCTGCAACACGGCTGACGCTCAGCTGTGCGACCACCTTACTGCAGTCATCTCTGCCCTCCCTCGGTCGCCCTACTCCCTGAGGAACAGCCAGCAGTTCCTAGAGGACTTGCGCGAGGTGGAAATTCTGCCCACTGACCTGCTCGTCTCCTTTGACGTCGTCTCGCTGTTCACCAAGGTCCCTGTGGACTTTGCGTGCGACGTCATCGAGTCTGCCCTGAATACCGACACGTCCTTGGCAGAGAGGACTTGTCTGACTGCTGCTGAAGTGGTGCGCCTTCTCCGGTTCTGCCTCAAGAACACCTACGTGACCTTGGGGCAGGACGAGTTCTACCAGCAGCTTGAGGGGTGTGCCATGGGGAAGTCACCCTCCCCAGTGGTGGCCGACCTCTTTATGAGCCATCTGGAGGAGCAATTTTTGGCGAACTACCCGCAGTCTCCCAAATTCTACAGGAGATATGTGGACGACACCTTCCTGGTGTGGCAGCATGGCAGAGAGGCGCTCGCCGACTTTCACGCCCAACTAAACCAACAGCATGGCAGCATCCAGTTCACGTACGAACTGGAAGAGGAAGGCAGCCTCCCCTTCCTTGACGTCCTGGTGATGCGCCCCACCAGTCGACAGGGCAGAGCAGAGACCACCGTCTACAGAAAGGGCAGCAATTCGCGCAGGTTCATCCCCTACCAGAGCTACCACCACCCCTCCCACAAAACGGCGGCGCTGCAATCCCTGGCCCACCGCGCTCTCACACACTGCTCCAATCGCCAGCTGCTCAGGGAGGAGATGGCAGAGATCACTGCTATTTTCTCTGCCAATGGATTTCCACAGAGCACCATCAGACGATGCCTTGAGAGCGCTGCGCGCCGCTATCACGCTGAAGAGCCTAACCCGCTCCCACCTGCCATTGTGCAGCAGCCAGCCGAGGACAGCGACGCGCCAATCATCACCATTGCTGTGCCCTACGTTACCGGCCTCTTTCCCTGTATGCGGCGCCGGGCCAAGCAATTTGGTGTGAGACTGGTCCCAAAGACGATTCGGCCCCTGATGAGGGAGGTGTCTCGCGTCAAGGCCCCTCTGCCAACTGCTCAGAAGTCAGGGGTGGTCTACCGCGTCCCCTGCTCCTGCGGCCAGGTCTATGTGGGCCAGACAGGCCGAGAGTTCGCCACTCGCATCAGCGAACACCAGGACAAGTGGGAACGGCCCACCACAGCCGCGGGCAATTCCAAGGCTGGCAACGCTTTCTGTCAGCATCCCCACCCGACCCACACGCCAGATTTCGACAACGCCAAGATTGTCACTGTGGAGCAGTCGGACGAAATTCGCGAGATCAAAGAGGCCATGCTCATCGCCAAGGCAGGGAGACTGGCCATCTCCAATGAGAATATTGGCCGCCGATCGGCTGTGAACAGAAACAGAGGCCTGAGACTCAACGACTGTTGGCTGCCACTGGTCCAGAGGATTTGGGAGAAGGTGTAAATCAGTCCCGCCCCATTTCAGGGGAAGGGCTGTTTCCTATTAACTGCGTGACAACATCTACGCTTGAGATGTGATGTTGCAGATTATGGTCGCTTTGGTTTCAGTGACATCTCGTAGCGTCAGTTGTCTGTTATCCCTGACGAAGGGTCCGTTGAGGACCCGAAACCGGTTGGAATCAGTCGCGTGTTACTTCTGTGCCGCAAAGGCCATCTTACACAAACAACTATGAATCCAAACGGCACATCTTCCCAAGCTGGATTACTCCATTCTGGAGAAAAGTGGATCTGTCATAATAACTGTGTCCATTGTTTCAAGGTTTTGGAGTTCTTGAACCAGATCTTGAGTTGGAGAATAACCAGATTCCATTTTGACCACACCACAATGATTTAGGACATTTTCGTAGCGTTGGCCATTGTTGTAAGTAGCCACGAAAACAGACACCATATCTAACACCAACTTGCAGGCCAGTGAAGTTCGTCTGCAAGACCCCTTTGCCTAGAAAATCGACTAAGAAGTCAAAGACGTGTATCAGATTGTTCATCCGATCGATTTCGCTGAAACTTTGGGTGAAGTTGCCCTCGCGGGCCTCTTGCCCCTTTACTGCGGGCCTCTTGCCCCTACCTTGCGGGCCTCTTGCCCCCGCGGGCCTCTTGCGCCTATGCCGCGGGCCTGTTGCCCCTCCATCGCGGGCCTCTTGCCCTCTCCGCGTCTGCGGGCCTCTTGCCCCCGCGGGCCTCTTGGCCAACTACGATTACCACGATACGGTTGCCTGTACAGCTGATCTAAGTGATCAGTGATATCGCCGCGTTCGCTGTATGTTATCGGCATGATACGACGCCGTTCATCTAAAGTTTCTAGCTGTGTGAAATCGTCACATCCAACAAAAAACTTGCCAAAGATGGAAACTTGCTAGCGTCTGAACACAACTATCAGAGCTTTGAGGCTCGGTAAACAACTTGGCCCACTTTTGGAGCAACCGGACGCGACTACGACGATGACTCAACAACACAAACGGACGCGAACACTTCGCTGGGTGTTATCGACGCCATCGTGTGACAAGATGCCAATCGACGGGGTGGTGGTGTTAGCGTAGGTACAGTCTTCAACGAAACCCGCTACCGGTAGCAATCGACACAGAGATTTAAGGTCATGTAAAAAATTTTGCTGACGTGGAGAAAGCAGAGCCGCTACGCCGACGATTGTTTGGCTATTCGGTGTCAAAACGTAAATGACAAAACCAGAATACAGCGCAGCAAAAAAGCAAAATGCTCGCCGAGGATCGAACCTCGGTCGGCTCGCACGTTTTTGCGCGCGATCCGGCGGCTTTCCCGCCTACGCCATGCTGTCGCATCACAGCGCTTCTCAAAACGGCGCTCTTATACTCTCAGTTGGCGTCTATTCAGCAGACTACGGTGCTTTAGCACGTTCGCACGATCGATATGCCCCGTAAGCACCGTAACACTGCAAATAGAGATAATTTGTCGAAAAATTTCAAACTTCAAACGTTACACCCACACTCATTTTGAAATTAGCAACAGCAAAACTCATCGGATCCGTAATCGGCGACATCGACTCTACCTGACGCCATCTGTCACGTGTTTTACTTCGGCGGGACAAAAAAGTTCGCGGACTACACATCGTCATATATACACATCGCCGCGCTGAGGCGCGGCGAAATAAAACAGGTCGGCAGACTTCGCGACGGATGTTTGCGAGTTGTGGGCACTTTTAGACGACAATGGCTGAACACAGTGCCGCCGAGGTACGTACTGATTAGCGGTAGGTATGTATACAGTATTCTGCACAACCTTTCCAACACAATTTTCCAGGAAATGGACCAAATGGGCTGTCACTGGCCCAAGGACTACTAACATGGCAGAGGGGCACCACAACGATCTCAGGGAGGTGTTTCCGCACGACCACCCTTCGCTAACGGACTACCTCAAAACGCAACAGACAATCTACAACTTGACAATGAACCGAATCGCACAGCTCCTAGATAATCAGCCGGCAAGACCGCGGAACAACCGCTACGTCCGTCTGCATCAGAGAATCTTGGACGCACAGGAGGACTTTAGGGCTCGTCTGGTGGTCGCTCGCGATCACGCCCCGTGGGCAATCGACAACATGTGCTTGAGGCACTTGGACTTCATGGAACACAAACTCTGCAACGCTAACGAGAACTGATACTACTCCTGTTTGCTTCTGCTGTTACCATCATTGCTGGTGTATGTGGAGATAATAACTTGTCAGCCGAGACATTTGGTCATGTAGGCGCACCACACAGTCTAAACCATTCAGACTCTGTCTTGTATGCAGCGACCACTTTTGTCCGCATATATAGACGCGCAGTTTGAATTGCGCCGCTACCGTAAAGGGTTCTTCCCTAGCGCGCTTTGGAAGACTGGACGGAGTGACACAGAATCCCGGGACCCCGTTGGCGGGACATTCAAAAAATTAAATTTTCAAAGTACTGAAAAATGGGTTAAACAAGGTAGAACTCGAAAAAGTTACATATAATGGTGCATACTATCTTTTGATACGTTGTGTCCTCGATAGTGCCGAGTCGGCAAAAAAAGAATTGGATCGCTGCGGGACACATTATGGCGCCAAATTTGAAAAATTCGCGAATTTCGGCCCAGGGTCGACTTCCACGCGCTGCTGTGCGAGCTAGGTAGCAGCTAGAGCGGCGAGACCACTCTTGGTGCTCCTTCCCAAATGTCCTCTATCAAATGAGCGACGAACGGAGAAAATCGGGCGAAACACAAAAAACTTTCTTACACTGCGACTTTTTCGACACCGGGGTAGAAAATTGCGATTTTCGCGTAGCGCTCGAATGCGTTGCCGAATCGTTCCAAAGGTGTTTTCAAACGTTTCTGCGCTTAAATCTCGCCCAGAAAAGTATTTTTGAAAAATTTGCAGAGCTACAGTATCCCTGCCGCGTCGGTTTGAATTTTGGGCGTCGGGTCGACTTTGCCAATATTATGTTCGATTTTGGGGTTTTCTATGGCGCTGATTACGAATTTGGCATCCGTTCAGTGTTTAGATGATGTTTGAACATACCTACCGTATGACGAATTTGCATGCTACCGTACCCCAAGTGGAAAATTTCGTTTCCTGGAGTCCATAGAAAGTTAGGGGTGTTGTATGTCAATTCCGGGGTTTTCGGGGGCGCTAATTCCGAATTCGGCATTCGTTTTGCACTCCGATACGTCAGCAGGCCAAAACAGCATAGGAGTCACTATGCGTAGGAGCTGAAATTTGTGGAGTATACTGCATCCCCCGGACGACTTGCCTGGTTATTAAAAAACTACTCAAGTTTTTAATTGCTTGTGTAGACAATCTTGTCTACTAGGGGTTCTTTTCCTTCACCAGCGTAAGACTGACTCGATACGGAGAGACAGAATGGAGTAGGCATGCGCGCGAGGAGGCGTGGTCGCGCACTACGACAATCAATCGTTACTGAGACAGTGGGATCTGTTTACATCACTCCCCCTACTTTGGAAAAGATGGACCGCCATCTTTGAAACACTGAGGCGTCGCAAGAGAAATCAGTTAGGGCCTACAACAACGCGAAAAAGTACCCACAACCACCCTAACGTCCTAACATTGCTTCAACGACGAATTACTCGCGAAACGCGTAACGACAACCGTCCTAACATTGCTCTAGCGACGAATTAGTCGCGAAGCACGTAACGATACTTCACAGCTCCACGGAATACTCAGAGGCATCGTCAGTGTCGTTTAGGGCCTGATTGACATCGTGGGTGTCGTTATTGGTCTGATTGCTGGGTTCGGTATTGGTCTGATTGCTGGGTTCGGCCGTTTTGAATGGTTTGGTGCGACGTGTGTGAACTAGGAATGGGACTGCTTCATTTGTTGCCTTGAGGTAGAGGTTTTGTGGGGACACGACTTGTGTTATTGTGTATGGACCGTTCCATTTGTTTTGAAGTTTCTCCGCTCGGCCGGGCCGTTTTGTGCGCAGCAGCAGGACTTGGTCGCCGACATGGTAGTTGAAATGGTAGGCCGCTTTGTCGTGCTGGCGCTTCTGAACCGCTTGTCATCGTTCTGCGTGGCTGTGGGCATGTGCCCACGCTTCCGTCAAGCGCTGACGAACTACTTCGGAATACGATAAGTCGTCGTCATCCACATAGACGGACTTGTTGTAGCCGAACGCCGCTTCATGCGGTAGGAGGCAGTCGTGAGCGAACAGTAGGTAATAAGGCGACTCCCCTACGGTGGCCTGGTAGGTTGTGCGCAGGCAAAAGAGGGCGAAGGGTAACTGACGATCCCAATCCTGGCCCTTGGTGTCCAATGCTAGAGCAAGGACGTCTTGGAGACTTCGGTTGGTGCGCTCGATGAGGCCGGTCGTCTGTGGTGCGTAGCCGGAGCTTGTTATGTGCTGGGTTTGGCAGAGCTTGGTGATCTCTTGCACGACAGCCGCTTTGAAGTTAGTCGCGCAGTCGCTTAGTAGCCGCACTGGCGCGCCGTAGCGACAAACGATCTCTGTGACAAAGAGTGCGGCCACTCTCTCTGCTTTCTGGTCGGGCATGGGAAACGCTTCCACCCACTTGCTGCCATAGTCTTGGAAAACCAAGACGTACCTAGCGGTTGCCAAGTGATGTCAGCGGCAATTCCATGACATCCATTCCCCAGGTGGCGAAGGGTGCGTCGTGAGCAATCGGTTGCAGTGGTGGCTTAGTCTTGCGCCCACTCTTCCTCCGTTGGCATGCCTCGCATTGGGCGACAAACTGTGCCACATCTTGCTTCATTCGAGGCCAGAAGTAGGCCAGTGAAAGGCGATCCAGAGTCTTCGGTACTCCCCCGTGCCCAGTGAATTTCTCTCCATGGTACAGTTGCAGCAAGGTGGGTACCAACGATGACGGCACGACAATTCTTCTGGAAGGGGTTAATTGTCGCCGGGTGTGGGGTTGTTTCAGGACGAGAACTCCCTCTTCGAGTTCGTATTGGTTGGCTTCGATTTGTAACTGCTGCGCCGCTTGGCTGTCTTCCGGTAGTTTGCCATCAGCAAGGTAGCGCTGGAGAGGGCCCCAATGGGGGTCTTGCGCTTGCGCCGCTTGGAACTCCTGCTTCGTCAAAGACGCTGGGGCAGCATTGGCCAATGGCGTGGTCGCGGCCAGAGCGTGTACCTTGGGGGCGGGGGCTCGAGACAGACAGTCCGGCACTTTGTTGGCCGTTCCTGGTCGGTAGTGGAAAGTGATGTCGTAGCCTTGCAATTGAAGACCCCACCGATTCAGACGTCCATTGTTGGACTGCTGTTTCATGAGCCACGTGAGGGCCTGATGGTCAGTGTAGACATCGATGGAACGTCCGAAGATGTATGTTCGGAAGTGCTTGATCGCCTCAACGACAGCGAGACATTCGAGTTCCGAGATGGTGTAGTTCTTTTCGGCCTTCCGCAACGCTCGACTGTAGTAGGCGATAGGACGCAACGGATGGCGGCGTCCTTTGTCATCTTCGGCCTTCACTTCTTGCTTCTCTTCCGGCTGGGAAAGGATCGCGGCAATACCTTCTAGGCTGGCGTCACATTCCAAGGCAAAGTGGCGGCGAAAATCGGGGAACTGGAGGATGGGCGCGGAGGTAAGAGCTGTCTTCAGGGTTTGAAATGCGTGTTGGCAAGCTTGCGACCAGACAAAGGGTGTATTCTGTTTGGCCAAGGCATGGAGGGGTGCCGCGATCTGGCTGAAGCGGTGTATGTATTTACGATAGAAGCCGGTCATTCCCAAGAGCCTTTGAGTTGACTGTAGGTCGGTGGGAACAGGAAAATCTCGAATGGCAGCCACTTTATCAGGATCCGTTGCTACGCCAGAGCTGCTGACCACGTGGCCGAGATACTTGACTGAAGGCAGGCAGAATTGGCACTTAGAACTCTTGAGTTTCAGCCCATGTTGGCCCAGTCGGCTAAGAACTCGGCCCAGCGCGTGCAGGTGGGCGTCAAATGAGGGGCTATGGGTTAAGACGTCGTCAACGTAGACGTGGGCGACCTCCGGAGTAAGGCCCGACAGGATGCTCTGAAGGGCCCTTTGGAAGGTGGCAGGACTGTTGGTAAGGCCGAATGGCATGCGAGTGAACTCGTAGAGACCATCTGGAACAACAAAGGCAGTCTTGGCGATGTCCTCCTCCTTCATCTCGACGTTCCAAAACCCGGACATGACGTCCACGACAGAAAACCATTTGGCGCCTTTCAGGCTGTCAAGCACTTCGGAGATGACGGGTAGGGGCATGGAGTCCCGTCGAGTTTGTAGGTTGACTCTCCGGTAGTCGACAGCGAAACGGTAGCCCTGTTTCTTGGGTATTAGTACTACGGGGGAAGCCCAGGGAGAGTTGGAAGGGCGTACGATACCAGCCTTCAGCATCTTGTCCAACTCGGCCTTGAGGACGGGGCGAAGGGCCAACTCAGTGCGGTATGGCCGTTGCCTGGTGGGCGATCCACTGGTTACGATTTCGTGTTGGACACCTGGGATGCAGCCGATGTCCATGGAATCCGTTGCAAAGCAGTGGGGGTATTGCTTCAGCAAACCAATGAGCTGCTTGTACATGTCAGCAGTGAGGTTGGTGCGATTGACTTCGATCTCTTGCATGTGGGGTGGCAGGTCAGGATGTCTGACTACTGGAGCACTGGATGGGGGTTTTGCGGCCTGGTTGGAGTGCGCGGTTTGGTTAGTTGTTGAAGGGGAAGTTTGGACGGACGCAAGGTAGTGTTGTAGAGGAGTTATGGTGCCCAAACGAGTATGTTTATAAATGGTGATAGTGTAGGGGCGTCTGTCGGGTTGAGAAGGCGTAGGACGGCGGTGTTGTTGGCAGACAGGGTGGCAGCCATGTGAAGGGGTAGCCGTTCATGCAACTGTGGGCGAGGCTGCAGAATGAACTCAGGATAGGTACACAAGGGTGGTGGCAATGGTTGTGTTATGACTGTTTCTGTGCGAGGTGGCAGAACCACGGTTTGTAGAGAGGCGATAGTGTATTGAGGGAGCATGCTTGCGTGACCCAATGGAAGAGTTGTGGTTGTCACTGATGGTGTGGTGCCGGGGATTGTGAGAGTGTTGCGAGCGGCATCCAGAATGACTGGCCCCAGGGCTTTAATGACGTCAAGTCCCATCAGGAGGTCGTAGGGTAGCTTGTCGACCACGTGGACTTGTTGGGCTGGGAGGAGCTTGGGACCAACTTGAAGAGTGAGTGAAGCGCGCCCAAGGAGTGGGAAGGGGTGGCCAGAAACGGAGGTAGCCTTCACTTGGACATTTGGGGTGACAGCTAGGCCTAACCGGTCCACATTCTTCTTGTGGAGTAGGGAGATGCTGGCTCCGGTGTCAAAAAGTGTGTGAAGGTGTCGACCTTTGGCGGTGATGTCAATGGTGGCTGACTGGAGGGTGTCGACAGCTGTGGTGCCGTGACACTGGCAGCATAGTGGCACCAGGGCGCCTGTTCCCAGGGGATCGGGTATAAGGCGAGGTGGCGAGTGGTCAGTGTCGCCACGTCGTCGCTTCTTCTGTGTTCTCGGCGGACGTCGAGGTCGTGCTAAGGTGCCCATGGCGAACGCTTCAGCCTCTTCCCGTTGGCGGTTTCTCCGAGGGCTTCTCAGCCGTCGCCTGGAGCCTTTGCGCAGCTTGGGTTCGGCCCACCGCCAGAAGAGTTGTGGAGGATTCAGCCAGCGAAAAGCTCTTTTGAATGGGCAGCAGTGGAAGCATATGGCAAGAAAGACGAGGTAAACAGCAATGATTAACAAAGTGAGGCGGCCAGCTGTGGTGGGAAACAGAGTATGGCTGTTGATGATGAACTGAATCTCTAAACAGCAATGATTAACAAAGTGAGGCGGCCAGCTGTGGTGGGAAACAGAGTATGGCTGTTGATGATGAACTGAATCTCCTCCTGTGCTTCCAATGAAGTGACCAGGTGATATGGGCCATCAGGGGCAATCTGCCAATGGTGGAGGAAGTAGGAGGGCAAGTGGTCTGGCCACTCGTTATAGCTGCTGTAGTCACGCTCTGGGCCCAGAGTAGATGTAGTGTTTGCCCACGTTTTGTGTGCGCGAACTTGCAGTTGCCACAGCTGCTCATAATCCTCTGATGTGAACGGGTGAATGACGGCGGTGGACGGGTCCAGATACCCTTGGTAGGAGGTCCCCCCATACTGGAAGTGAACTCGTTGTTTGCCTTCTATTAGGCGGTCGTCCAAAATCGCCTCTTTGGACGGCCACTGTGGCTGGTTTTGGGAGGCCCCAGGAATGGGGTGGTGCGCCTGGCGAAAGCCCAGCGATGAGACCAGCTTGAAGACGTTTGTATCGCGTCACCAGCTGGTTACAGGCAGAGCGGAACCAAATGAGGAATCCGGAGCCACTGGGGCATTCCGTACAGTCAGCTGCGGTGTCATTCTGGACCTCGACATGGGTAGAGCTGAGCGGCAAGCGATTGGGCATGACTGGCACGTTGTTGGTGAACGCAGATCCAGCCTGGGGAAGCCGTAGACAGATCCCGGCAACATGATCGAAGGTTGTGTCATTGTGAGACACGCCCGAAAAATACTTGGAAAGAGAACTGCCATCCAAAGAGGCCCAATAGGTGGGCAGCAGTGGCATAGAGACCGTGGTGATGCTGCTGTCCGCCATCGTGTAGCCAAGCAGCCGCTTGGTCTTCCAATGGCACGGATCCCTATGGCTATCCTTTTGGGCTTCAGTTGGCGGTGACCAAATGACGAACCGGCCGTCGTCTAACTGGCATTTGCCATGTGAAATGTTACAGGTGCGGGGGAAATTCCCCAGGGCACTGGTCACACTGGTTCGGTAGTCATTGGAGGTGGCCCACTTCTGATAGATGAGGCCATGGTGGAGGTAACAATTGGTTGCGGTGTAATTCTGCCACTGGCAGCAACTCCATAGTGGTGCCACCTTGGGTTTCACCAGTGGGTTCGCTGTGTTCCACCCCGACTGAGTGGGCTTCAATGGGCCAAAATCTGAGTTCTGCCATCGGCTCATGCGAAGGCATTCTAACTCGCCAATTGGATGGAATGTAGTCAGCCGATTTTCGTACTCTTTGTCTCCCCAGAAATTAGTTAGTCGCTGAACAGTGGTGTTGACGCAAGCGCAAAAGGTTGCGTTGAGGCGTATTTCAGCGGCTGGTCGGTCATAGAGTTTCAGGGACTGTCGGCTCACTCGCTTGGCGCTGATCTTCTGAAGGTCAGCGACCATCCCTGGACAGCTCGGCAGCGTGGGTGGTCTCCAAAAACTTGTGCCCCCCACGTAAGGGCAAACGTAAGCATTGGGGACCTTGTGCATTTTGCGAATGGAGGTCAGATAATCGTCTATGCCTTGTTGAGTCAGACCTTGGGCGCCCTGGCTGAGGCACAGCAGGGTGAATGCCAATAGGATGGTGGTGACGACACTCGTCAGAAGCGTGGGCTGGAGGAGGCGTGCGCCCGTCGACCCAAATCCGTGAGTGCCCCGTTTGGTGGCTTCCAATTGGTCCACTTGAAGGACAGTCGGTGTGGCGGCTTTGACGCAGACAAGTTGGGCGATACGCTGACCAGCCTGGATGACCACCGCGGATGTGCTGTTGTTCTGCAGGAGGACGCCGATGTTTCCAGTGAAATCCGGATCGATAATTCCACCTTCTACAGTGATTCGTCTGAGCGCCAGGCTTGACCGAGACTCTATCTTGAGGAAATGGCCCTGCGGTGGTGCGATAGCCAAGTCGGTCAGGCATTTCTGAGTAGTGTGGGGCTCCACCGTATATTCGTAGGCACTGCAGAGGTCATAGCCAATGCTGCCTTGGGTAGCCCTTTGAGGCAGTTGTGCTCGATCTGACAGCGTGACGACTTGCAGAGATGTTTTCTCGGAGCTTGTTGTATTCTCGGTGGCTTCATTCAAGCTTGACATGGCCATGCCCGTCGAACCAGCAGGTCGTCGTGTCGTCTCTTGAGGTGGGTCTGGTGTCACTGGTTCCACTTGAATCATACCAATGGGGGCGCTCGTCGTGTCAGGGGCTGCGGATGGCGCGTCAGGTGGCAAGTTTGGGGTGGTGGATCTCCACGTCTGGACCATCCCCAGGTAGCCAGTTGTCTCTCTTTGCTGGTATCGATTCAACTGCTCCCGTGTGATTTCCAGCTCTTCTCGTAGGCTTTGTAGTTCAGTGTTTGGGTATTGACCTGGGTCGGGGTAGTCATCGCTTCCTGGGACGTAGTTACCGTCCTCTGGGTAGTAGCCATCGTAGGTCTTGCCTCCATAGTTGTAGTCATAGCTGTCGGCACCGTAGGCAGCGTCGCTGCCATTAGTGTATTCGTAGTTGGCAGTCTCCACTGAAGAGACATAGGCCCCTTGCTGTCGAAAGTCGCGACGACCTTGCAAACGGCCTGAAGCTCCACGGTTGGCAGAAAAATTGTTGTAGGTTCCTCGTTGGTTGGAGGGAGTTGCCGACCAGCACGCGTCGCGTGTGTGCCCTGGGCGCTTGCAGTTGTGGCAAATGGGACGTCCATCTGGCGTCCACTGGAAGTGGTTGCGCGCTGGAGGATTCTGAGCCGGTCGGGTCGGATAGCCTGGCGGTCGAAGGAAGCCTCGGCTAGGGCCACCTCTTCCTCCTGGTCGGGAGTTTGGATACCCTCTGGGACGGCTGGGAGGACCACGGTTGTGGACTGCGTGCACTTGGTGGATTTGCCCTCCAATGGAATCAGCGGTTCCCATCTGACGCTGACGATCCCGGCGCGCCGACTCTATGTTGCACGCGATTTGGTACATCTTTTCCAGTGAAGCACCCGGGTCGGTCTCTTTGATCTTCGTGCGCATATCTGCATCCAAGCCGTTGGTGAATATGCCCCGCAGGACCTGCTCACGATGGTCTGCCGATGATGACGGGAATGCGGCGCGGGCGAGTCTGTGCGGCTCGGCCTTGTACTCAGGCACCGACCGGAAATCGGCGAGTTTGCACTGCCAAAGCCTGTCCGTGAACTGGGAGGTTTTGTCCGGAGTTACAAATCGTAGTAGGAGGGTTTGTTCAAGCTTGTCCCAGGTGGCTTTGTCTTCCGCCGGGATTTCCTGGAAGATGGCCAATGCCGTTTCTTGCAGACACGACTCGATATAGAGGCATTTCTCTGAGTCCGAGATCCCTTGAATGCGGGCTGCGACTTTGTAAGCGTTCAGGAAGTCGGGAAAGAACTCGTCCGGTTTGCCTTTGAACAATGGGTACCGAACAGGAGGTTTGCTCCCATGCTGAGATGGCTGACTGGCCACTTGTCGCTGCAGAGCCTCCAGCTGTCGCCTCAGTTCTTCAACCTCTCCCATGTCGTGTGGAAAATATGTGTTGTTGAAGACGTAGCGATCTGCTTTGTTTATCTGTGCCCAAATAGGATGCTCGGTGATGTGTCAATTGATACTGTTGTTTGGTGTGTTGTGATACGGTGAGACGGTCCCCCTGAATGCAGGAGGAAAGAGGGCAGCGGGGTGGACCCGATAGGCGACGGGTGAGAGGAGCGCCGATGCCTTTTACACACAGCCGCGGTGAGTTAGACGATGCAACGGTTTAGGCGAGCGCCTGCGAAAGGGCAACGCCAGGACAAGTGCGCCAAAAGGTCAATGCCAAGCGATTAATCTGACGGACGGAACGCGCGCCGAGTGGACTACAGTCGAGGTCAGCTGGCGAAACAAGCTGTGTGTGTAAAAAGTTCAACCTATACTTTGTGTCTGTCACATCTTGGTGAACAGTATAGTGAATTTAATACACATCATTAGCCGCATCTGGAGAAATTAGCTTGAGAATGTCTGCTATAAACCAAGTGCAGCTATTATCACGATACAGCTGTCTGTACAGCTGATCTAAGTGATCAGTGATATCGCCGCGTTCGCTATATGTTATCGGCATGATACGACGCCGTTCATCTAAAGCTTCTAGCTGTGTGAAATCCTCACATCCAACAAAAAAACTTGCCAAAGATGGAAACTTGCTTGCGTCTGAACGCAACTATCAGAGCTTTGAGGCTCGGTAAACAACTTGGCCCACTTTTGGAGCAACCGGACGCGACTACGACGATGACTCAGCAACACAAAACGGACGCCAAGCCAACACTTCGCTGGGTGTTATCGACGTCATCGTGTGGCAAGATGCCAATCGACGGGGTGGTGGTGTGAGCGTAGGTATAGTCTTCAACGAAACTCGCTACCAGTAGCATTGCTCACAGAGATTTAAGGTTGTGTACAAAATTTTGCCGACGTGGAGAAACCAGAAGGCGCTACGCCGATGATTGTTTGGCTATTCGGTGTCAAAACGTAAATCACAAAACCAGAATAAAGCGCAGCAAAAAAAGCAAAATGGTCGCCGAGGATTGAACCTCGGTCGGCTCGCACGTTTTTGCGCGCGATCCGGCGGCTTTCCCGCCTACGCCATGCTGTCGCATCACAGCGCTTCTCAAAACGGCGCTCTTATACTCTCAGTTGGCGTCTATTCAGCAGACTACGGTGCTTTAGCACGTGATATGCCCCGTAAGCACCGTAACATTGCAAATAGAGATAATTTGTCGAAAAATGTCAAACTTCAAACGTTACACCCACCTTCATTTTGAAATTAGCAAAAGCAAATCTCATCGGATCCGTAATCGGCGACATCGACCCTGCCTGACGCCATCTGTCACGTGTTTTACTTCGGCAGGACAGAAAAGTTCGCGGACTACACATCGTCATCTGTATATATACACATCGCCGCGCTGAGGCGCGGCGAAAAAACGAGCAGGCAAGCGGCGGTCAGCCAACTGGCACGGCCTGTTACAACAGGCGGATAGCGAACAGAGGAGAAGGGTGCGGCCCTCCCTCTAATGGAACAGGTACCGTAACCACACGGAATATGCTACCACACAGAATAACCACACGGAACGGGAATAGAGTTGCTTAGCGCCAAAAACAAAGGCAAGTCAGCTCAGCTGAATCCTGTCGAGACGAGACGAAGTCGTAAGGAGTGTGGCGCTGGCCAGTGGTCCGTGTGCCACGACCTCGTAGCAAACAGGGCAGTCGCAAGTTCTGCTGCTGGCGTAGACAAGAGTCAGGCGCAGTCCAGATCACGCAGGCAGGGACGCACTGGGTAGTAGAGTCGCCAGCCACTCGCTGGGTGGCAGACAATCCGTCGCAAGCCACTCGCTGGGTGGCAGACAATCCGTCGGAAGCCACTCGCTGGGTGGCGTCGAAGCCACTCGCTGGGTGGCAGACAATCCGTCGGAAGCCACTCGCTGGGTGGCAGACAATCCGTCGCAAGCCACTCGCTGGGTGGCAGATAATCCGTCGCAAGCCACTCGCTGGGTGGCAGACAATCCGTCGCAAGCTGTCCTCGTGCAGCCTTGTGGGCAGACCTTAGCCCTACTTGGCGCGAGCGACAGTTCTTGAGGGCAGACCTTAGCCCTGTGTTACTCCTATGGGCACCACCTTAGCCCTGTCTTGCTCCTGTGGGCAGACCTTAGCCCGACAAGCCTTCTCCTTTCCGGTGGGGGCAAACCTTAGCCCTTTAGCCGTTGGCAAACCTCCCCTAGCAGATACCAAGCTGTAGACAATCTTGTCTACTAGGGGTTCTTTTCCTTCACCAGCGTAAGACTGACTCGATACGGAGAGACAGAATGGAGTAGGCATGCGCGCGAGGAGGCGTGGTCGCGCACTACGACAACCAATCGTTACTGAGACAGTGGGATCTGTTTACACTTGAAATTTAAAAAACTTAAATAACTAAAACCGAGTTTTTTAAATCTGTTAAAAAATTTAAATAACTACCACCTAGTTTTTTAACTAGTTAAAAAACAAAAATTAACTCGTCGAGAGTTTTTGTTGACAACCCTAAGTGCCTGTATATTACACTGTAAAGTACGTATACACTGTAAAGCTCGTTATTCGTCAATTGCGGCGGCTCACCGAAGCGGCGCTACACTACACACTACACAGCCCCTGCAAATCGCGCCGAAACGATGTAGATCGGGCATCTCGCGCATCGGGTACAGTAGGCAAACGACTAACCCAAAACATGTATGGTACCTACGAAAAGCAGATACACAAAGCGGCGTGCTAAATATGACCTTGGGCGTCGAGCCACTCTCTAGACGTTTACTATATTAGGCCGCTCTTGGAGAAGCTGACGCGCAGGTGAGAGTTTTCGGCCAGCTTGAAGTTGTGCATGGCGATGAGCGCCCCCAGAGCCTCCTCTAAGCTGCTCAGTCGGATCAGCGCCATCTTATGGTCGTTGCTACAAGGCGAGTACTATAATTGGCATTCTACGATATTCTCCCCTTGCTAATTCTTTGTCGCAGCGAGGAAGGTTGCTCACGGAAAAAATTTGAAGCCCATGGGCTCGAACCCGCTCTCCCGAAAGGCGCCGCGGAGGAAATCCTCACTAATAGCCGGAGGTATGTTCGAGAGGTGGAGGGTGGAGGAGGGAGGGTAGATGTTCATGTAGTTCTTGGAACCGGGTTTCTTGAAGCGGTGCAGGGTCGACTGACTGTAGTCCTTGGTCAGACCGGCGTCCTACACATGGGACAAATGACAATTGTTGGTGTGAGTTAGCAACCACATATAGTTACCCACACCACGCGCTTGTTAACAAAATTGGCGTCGGAATTGCTCACAGGATGGCCTTTTTTTGGCATCTGGACTGTGTTGTGCTTGCTGGCGGCCACCCGAATGTGCCGACCCCACAACTTAGCCTTGTCCAAGTGTTGAATGGCTGGGAAAGAGGTGGACTTCCGCAATGCGCAACTATTTTGAAAAATTCAGATTCTTAGTATGTAAGTACCCAGTTGCGCCTGCCCCGCTTCCCGGTACTGGACCAGGGCGTTGTGTTTCTTGTTGAAGAGCACCTTCACTCGATGGACGTCGCCATACACGCCTGAAAAAGGCCTGTCGTTAGAGAGGAGAATAGCTGTGATACGACAGCAACGACTATTGGGAAAGGCTACACAGCAAAAGAGCGAGTAGGGAGTGCAGGCTGTATAAACTGGGAAAGCGAAGCCCGCTGCAAACTTGTAGGTAGTACATATCCTACTAAGTATACGGTACTAGTCATACTGTAATCCACAGTTCAAAACGGTCAGCGCCGAAACAGCTATAGATGATAAAACACGTAACAAGAGTCGAATGAAGGAGGCACATACCGAAAAGAGTGGAGAGAGCGTCTGGCGTGACCTTCTGAAAAGAGAAAGAAGTACATATTAACGGAGGGGTTGAGAAGGTCACAGGAGGGGAGGGAGGGAGGGACGCCGTTCTTCGGAAAACTGCAGCAAAGTTTGGAAACTAGTAGCTCCAGCTTGCGATTTATGAGAGGCTTACGAAGAAAGCGAAGAACGACTGGACAAAGTAAACGACATCCAAGCGCTGTCAAGTTTTATACACCACCGCTTAAAGATGGCCTTGCCTCGCAAAATTTAGGTAGATACCGTTCAAAGGTGACAAAGGACAGCAAAGCATTGGACGATAGGCCAGAAAGACAACGAACGAAGAAACTTCGTCTGCCGTCCACATCCAGATATGACGGTACAGTTCTCTGGCTGCTCACGTTCTCGTCCAGGTTCGAGACCAGCACGACTGGCGACATGGTCATCACTCCCAGGGAAGGCAGTGTGAGTCTGCCAGCCGTGGCCGCCAGCAGCGGCTGTTGCTGCTGCTGATGGTGATGCTGCTGTTGGAATCCCAACATGCCCTGCAGCAATGCGATGGGCGTGGTCGCTTGAAAGGCCGTCGGCATGGGACTCAAGGCCACTGGAGCAGTCGCACCCATGGGGAACACTTCTGTGTGAGACCAGCCTGTACTGCCAAAAACCGTGGCCTATTCAGCTGAAGCGGCCGCGATCTCACCTGCACCAACGGCCTGCTGAAGGGCGGCCGCAGAGCAGGGCTGACCGTCTGGCGTCATGGCCTGCTGTGGGTGATGCTGGTAAGCAGCGGTGGCAGCAGCTGCGGCCGCCTGCTGCTGCTGCTGGTGCTGCTGCATGGCGGCGAAGGTGGTGGCGGGGTTGTAGGCGGCCGGTAGAACGCCAGCGGCAGCGGCGGCTGTGGCCAAGCTGATCTGCTGCTCCAGAGTCAGTTCACCCGAGGGCAGGTTCGGGTTAGTGTAGTCGTGGCTCTTGTCGTTATTGTACTTGACGTTCAGCGTGGCCAGCCTGCTGTAGTCGATGCGCAGGGTGCAGCAGTTGTTGTAGACGTTTTCGCCGTCGAGCGCCTGTCAGGTAGAAAGGGAAATGTCCAAGACGTCTAGTCTGCTAGACGTGTCGCCCAGTTCGTTGGTGCTACCTGTCTAGCCTGTTGAGCAGAAGCAGCTTCGGACAGTTGGATTAAAGCTTGGAAAGTGTCTGAAAGCGGAAGAAAACGCCGCGTACCTACTGTAGATACTAAAGAGATTGCTTTGGTTGCGTGTGCCATTTGGCTAGAGTTCTCACTGTTCTTGCTAAAGGTGATGATGCGCAGGACCTTGCCGAATCGCGAGAAGACCTGAAGGCGCGAACACTTGCGTCGATTAACTCTGGGACGCCTCTCACGAAAGTACACTTCATGCGACTGACAGTTTGAAGAATGTCCAAGGTGACAGGATAGAGCATGTTCTCGATAATAACCCGCAGCACGGCGTTCGGCTGCTGCTGAACCGCGTGTGCGACGGCTGTTGGGTCTGCTGAAGGGAAGTGGTCGCCCCATGCCGCGCCCCCATTACTCGACACCACGTGGATGGCCGCGGCATTCTGCACAGGAAATAACTTATGTATGCAGAAGACTGATATACGTACGGTACGTACTATTATGTCGTAGCTGGAAGTGCAATCCAGCCAGATGGAAGTGCAATATTCGCTGGAAGATTGCACAAACGTGGGG
>JASAMZ010012660.1:0-102500 GCA_030248115.1 Linhomoeus sp. GSCO2_2 | reverse complement strand
TAAAACACGCCCAACGAAAACGATATTTTTGAGTTTTGCGCTAGAATCTTTGATTTGTTCGTGTTGCGAGTACAGCAACACTCGGAACGTCATTCGAAAGCTCACGACACGACGTACTCTTTCGTGTTCTGACATAAGTTTTCCAATTACGAAAACACGCACCAAGAAAACCAAACTTCGTTTTATGACATGGAGAGATATGCGAGTTACCGTAAAACCTCCAATAAGCTACCTGGTCGCTTATTACTTCAACCACCCCTCTAGGGGGTCGCTTATTATTAGAGGGGGGTCGCTAATTAGAGGGGGGTCGCTTATTGGAGGGGGTCGCTTATTGTTCAACGCAAGTCTGAGCCGGCACATCAGCATACAACTATGCAATTTCTTGCATTGAAACCTGCACGATTGGCCGTCTTGGCTAACAGAATAAGAGCATAATCAATGACGAGCATTACTTCACACGCATTATTGAGGTTTGGTGTGCTTTATGGAAGGAACAGTGGCTTATCAAGGAATGTCGGACAGGTTTTGACGGAATATGGGTTCGATTATTGGAGGGGGGTCGCTTATTGTTTCAAACCCCTCTCTAAGGGGATCACTTATTTATTGGAGGGGGGTCGCTTATTGGAGGGGGTCGCTTATTAGAGGTTTTACGGTACTTTTTAAAAGCGGTGCTTGAAATGGCGATCTTCTTGCTCTAAAAGCCAAATCCCGGGCGAAATCAATATTGCTATGCATTACCCTCTTGCGAATGGGGAGCTCGTGAAGCATAGCAATACGGGCGATGAGTTCTCGCACTCTTTGCGGAAAGAACGCAACTCTTTGCAATGTCAGTCAGTATACAAACTCAACTTTCTAATACCGGAGCTTGTTCAACGTTGCGACCTTACAGCTTGGATGTAGATCAGTAGCGGCTGGCCTGCCATGAAGAATGACGGTTAATAACGACCATGGTGGATAAGAACATGGAGGCACAATTGCAAGTTATGGCAAGACCGGCCGTCACTTACGGCAACGGGTTTGATATGGAAACCCATTTGGTGGTGATAAGATCCTGCCTGGAGCGACATCATCTCCCCTACTTGATTCTCTTTGGGGAGCCCGGCAGTTACCAGGATTATAGACAATTCCTTGGTGCTGCTGGGGAGCACATAATTCGATTGGTGACATTCTTGGAAATTGGGGAAGGCCTCGACGACGAAACTGACAGACTGACGTTCGTCGTCGAGTTCGCCAGAGATGTAGACGGCTTCCTACTATTGGGAGGTCGACTTGCGAACGACAGTCATTTCGACTATGCACGTGCGCAACTGGGGAATTCTCGGTAAGACATTGTCCATTAGCGTTGATTTACCACGTACTGTAATAATTTCCACCAATACTGCAACGTTATAGAGTGGTCCTGTGGAATGACTTCAAGAACGGCGGCGGTGGAAGCGAACTCCATTACTCCCGTGGAGATGGGGTCGGTGCAACGGACGACGTGACGTTATGCAGCTTATCGATTCATCAGTTGACACCTCAGAAGCAGAAGTTGTGCTTGGACGAGATCAAGCGAATGGTCGCCAGGAATGGAGACTCCACAGAATCGACGAGGTACAATGTAGTGCTTACTGTTTACAAACATGTTACGTACGCCCTACAACGATTCTACTTCGTTTAGTAGTCACATGGACGACACTGGGGAAGACTCAAACGACGGCCCAAAGAAAGTCACGACGACGGCCATCTATCTGTTCGAGTGCGACGGCCGCAAATACGTTTCCCACAGCGAGCTCGGCGTCCTGTCTATGGAGGCAAACTGCCAGTCCTCTGGGAAGAAGAAGCTGTTCAGTGGGTATCAGGTGGAAGTCGATGTCGTCGGCCAGGCTGTCGTGGCTGTACGCCCACGGCCAGTGGACGCCTTCCTCCAGAAGTCCTATCGCTACCAACTTCCTGCTCAGCAAAGCGGAGACACAACGACATTCTGGGTGTCTGGGAATGCTCTCGTTGTTGAGAATTCGGGACTGAATCGCCGCAGCCTCTGGAACGCGGCCCTGGGACGCATTCAACTGCTTCACGTGGCCGATCAAGAAGCATTTCGCATCGGAGAAGCCGTGGAGTTTTATGGCCAAATAAACGATCGTCTAGTGACTGAAAGTTCACAGCGACCGGAGGAGGCGGCCTGGGTGACTTACAGACACAAAACTGTCCCACTCAAACCAAACGAGACAGACGAACTGCTCCGCGAGTGGAAACTGGAGAAACTCAATGGCACCATTGAACAGAATGACGACCAAGGTACCTTGTCGCTGAGGACAGAGAACGGTCAGCTGACTGAGATCCCACTGACCGCAGAACTTGTCCAGCGACCAACGTGTGGTTGGGCTTCTCACGACTACGCTGTATGGACGTTTCACAGTCAACTGCTGGACAGAAGGGCGGTTCTTGCTGTGGCCCCAGCGACCACAATCGTTCCCGCCCTGTGTCTCCTACGAAAAGACGACGTCAACTACTTCAGTCACCCGGAATTCGGTCTGCTACACCTTTCGGGACAGATCGAGATGGATATTCATCAAGGGGGTTGCTATAGGCTCGAGATAGCGTACCCCTCAGCCAGCGCCTATAGTGCCGACTACGACGTCACTGTTGTTGCTTGCCTGGAAGAGCTCTCAGTGGAAGAAAAGAAACGGTTTCTGCGTTTCGCAGATGTCTCTCAGCAGGCCAACGAGTTGGTCGCCAAGTGTGTGACTGGCTACTGTATGCGCTGGGGCAAGGACGGCGTAGCGGCTTGGAACGCTTCGCTGGGACTCATCGACTACAGTGGCTGTCCGGACGTTTGCTCCACGCGTCGCTGGGTCACAGCGAACATTTGTCTCTCACAAGCTTTCTTGGATCAGCCTGGGAATTTCGGCACGTCGTCGCTTCAACCATGCTGGCAATTTGACGCGCGTCAGTGCTCACCGAAGGTTGCTCCAGAAGCAGCTTTGGCTGCTGAACGACATTCGGTCCTCATTAAGAGAGGGCTGGTTAGAGCGGACAAGAGAGTTGACCGAGTCACCAGATACACAGTGGAGGTGGCTGCCGACAATGAACATGAGCCGACTATTGTGAAGGTGCGCTCTGGCTTCACCTCATTGCCCGTATTGGGGATTTCCGATGGAATGGCCTGCGAAGTGATTGCGGCCGTATCGGAGTCATTCTGGAGCGACAACTCCTCGCGCTTTGCACTCAGAGTCGTCAAAGCTACAGCGGCTCTGGCGACAGCCAGTTCTGAGATACCAGTTCAAGAAAGTGCAGCAGCAAAAGGATCGTCAACAGTCGGGTAACGTGCAACCTCTACTAAATTAGTGCCGTTCACCATTGTGCGTTGCCAACGTGGACGTTGACTTTCTCTTGTTCCAGAAAACGCGCCGCTGGCGACAATGGAGCAGCAGCCATCCAAGAGGGAAGTTCTAGACCGAGTGGCGCGACTGCAGCGGCCAAGAAGCTGACAACGACGGTCATCTACTTGTTCGAGAAGCTGGGACGGGTCTACTTCTCCCACTGCGAACTGGGACTTCTCTCCACCGCCTACTCGGCAGAGTTGAAGGGCGCGCTCGCCGGCTTCCACATTAGCATAGACGTCACTGCCTCTGAAAGCGGGCCCAGTACATCAGGCGGAAGCAAAGAAGTCGTCAGTCGGTGGCAAGTGGTCCGAGCGCGAAAGCGCCAACCTGACTTGCTTCTACAGAAGGCCTATCGCTATCAGCGTCCAAATCCTGAAGTCGCGGACATTTCGAAGTTCTGGATCACAGCCAACGCTCTGGTGGTACAGACCAACGGGACCAATCGACGGCGACTTTGGAACGTTGCTTTGGGAATAATTGAGCTCCTTCACGTGGACAACCCAAACGATTTCCAGCCGGGCCAAGCGGTTCACTTCAATGGTTACATCAGCCGTCGCCTGGTCGAGCATCCACAGCAAACGAAGGAGGTTTGGGTCACCTATGGCGACAGAGCATGTCTCCTCCCAAAAGAGGATTTGGATCAGCTCTCTCAAGAGTGGCGCCTGCAGACGCTCCGGGGCACAATCGAAGGTGAAACCGAACAGCGCATAACTCTGCGAAGCGAGAGTGGTCGGTTGACCCAGATTCCACTAGTTGGAGAGTTGGTTACAAGACCCGCGTCTGGTTGGGGCCAGTTCGACTACACGGTCTGGACCTTCGAGAGCCAACTGCTGAAGGCGAGGGCGGCGCTGGCGATTCTGCCGAGCACAAGAGTCGTTGGCGCCTTGTTTCTATTGCGGAAGAACGGAGTGAACTACTACTGCCACCCAGAATTTGGCCTGCTGCAGCACCGCCCTGAAATCAACACCGAGGTCCGACAGGGGGCCTGCTATAAGCTGACTGTCGTCTATTCGTCGGCCAACACTTACAAGGCAGACTACGGGGTCACCGTCACTTCGCAACTGGAGGAGCTCCCATTGGTGGAACAGCAGCACTTCCTGCGCTTTGCCGACGTCTCCCTGCATGGAATGAAGCTGGTGGCGACCGGCGTCACTGCTTACTGCTTCAAGTGGGAACGCAGTGGCACCGTGGCGTGGAACGCTTCCCTTGGCCTGGTCGACTGCAGCGACCATCCAACAGTCCACTCGGCGCGCCACTGGGTCACAGGGAGTGTCTGCCTCTCCACGGGATTCTCAGACCATCCTGAGACATTTTTGACGGTTGGAAACCGACCGCTGTGGCGGTTCGACGACGCCGCCTCTGTGGGGCCACCGCAAGTGGCTGCGGAGGAGTCTCTACCTGTGGAAGACCACTGCATCTCCATCATGAAGGGAACGGTCAAGCGGTGTGACGATTCGCTGGTGGCAATAGAAGTCGCGAACAGCTCGGGCAAACCGATAGTGGTGCGTGTCCGTCGCGACTATACGGCGGCCACAACTGCAGGCGATTTGGTCGACGGCGCCACTTGCCAAGTAATTGCAGCAGTTTGTCAGTCAGCGGTGGATGCCGAGGCCGATGCATCACGGTTCGCTCTGAGGATCTTGAAAGTGAAAGGCGGTTGCGCGGAGAAGACACCAAAGACGGTGAGGTCTGAGAAAAGCGAGACATCGACACCACCACGCCTGGACCAGGAGCAAGCGTCCGTGTCCCGTAATAATTCAACAGACAAGTTCGTAGCATCACCAGGTAGTGACAACCCTGCTCACCCGGCTGACACAATGTCCACATCGTCTGCAGGGTCGCACTCGCAGGATCAAATCAAGAAACTTGTCAATGGCATCGTCATCGGCAAACGTATCATATGGCAAAAGGAAATTGGCTTCTTGCCTGTCAAGGACGACGTGTCTGGACTTGGAGAAGGCCTCGCCGTGCGTGCGGTCGTCGAGTCTAACCCCAACGGGTGGGTGGCGACGCGAGTCCAATCTGCGAATGTCGACCCAGGAACGTTCTACACTCTGGAAAACGAAAAGGGTATGCAGGTGAAAGGAGAAGCCGTCGTCATCGACGTCGGTAAGAACCACAACAGCCTCAGTCTCTGGAATGCCTACGCAGGCAAGGTTCTCGTCACCCCACCATACCACAAGAAGCTCGACTTGGCTGGCGTGAGCGTGGGCGCAGTTGTCACTTTCGGCGCAGTGAGGAACAGACTCCACGGACCGGTTAACCAGACGCCATTTGACCATACATTAACCCCATACTGGTACACGACAGGCTATCACCTGCGCGTGGTTGACGGGGAGAAATCCATCTGGAAAGAAGGTCGCTTCCAAGACCTGTCAGTTGTCACTGGGCAAGTCGTCAGAACTTGCCCTACACTGAAAGTGGTGAAAATTGACTCCGAAAATGAAAACCGAGAGTCGACCGAGGCGATCTGCAAAGTGTCATTTGCCGGTCTGACAGTACAGAAGGCTTTCGACTCTTTGCTTCTGGGGAACAAGACACGGCTCATCTGCTATCAAGGCGTCGAGAAGATGGTGGCTGTTGCGGTACTGCCACTGGAGGCTTCAGACGGATCTCCAGGAACTTCAGCTGTAGTTGTGAAAACCGAATCAGCTGAAAAAGCTGTACCAACAGCTACGAAGGGCGCGTCAAACCTTTCAAAATCGAACCGAAATTCTTCGGAGGCTGCACAAGCGTCATCTTCGTCTAAACCCACGACTTTAGCTGCAACGACTGATTCACGTCGAGCCAAAACAGTGTCGCCAACAGCGGTTGCAGGATGCGTTGTGCCAAAGGCGGCTACTACCCACAAAGCGGTCTCATCTGCCGTCCCTCAGAAGAACAAGCGCTGGCTAGAAGGGATCCTCATAGAAGAGCAGGTCATCTGGCATAAGACAATTGGCTTTCTTCCAGTAAAGGATGACGCGGCAGCTGGTCTCGAGCCTGGCTCAGTGGTACGTGCGTCTATTGACGTTGGAGCGAATCCCAATCCGGAGCGATGGGTGGCAACTGACGTCGCCAATATCAAAGCGCCCTACACGCTCTCCACATCTGCAAGCAGTACAGCCATCCACGTAAGTGGCAAGGCGGTCGTTGTCGACGTCTCAGAGGACAAAGACCAACTCAGCCTCTGGAACGGAATCGCGGGAAAGATCACCATTCTCCATCCTGCAACCAAACTGAAGAGTCTCCAAGTGGGCGCCGTCGTGGTCTTCAACGCCGCCAAGAACGGAAAGGTTTATGGGAACAGTTGCAGTGGCGCTCAGTCTGTGACGAAAGCACAGGCGCCCTACTGGTTCGCCATAGGCTTCGTCAAACACTTCCTGCGCGTCGCCGAAGGGGACGGCTCAATCTGGGAAAAGGGGCGCTTTCAGGATCTAACAGTGGCGAAAGGGGAAGTTGTGAGGGTGGGCTCCAAAGAGAAGACCCTAAAACTGGATGAATAAAGCGAGAGCCAACAGGAGGCCATCTGCTACGTGGGGATTGGAAGTCTGACCAGCCAGGAGGACTTCGACTCGCTCCGAATGGGCGACAGAAGACGTCTTTTCTGCTATCAAGGGCCAAGGAAGATGGTCGCCGTCGCCGTTCTTCCAGTGGACAGTCACCAGTAAAGTTACTACTTAAAGTCGCTTTGGTTGGTTAGTGTGGCTTCTGTGCTCTTCATGTCGCAATAGTCTGGCTTAATTTAATGCCGCGCTTCCCTATAGACAATCTCTACACACGCTTTGACAAATCTACAAGTGTGACAGCAAAGCGTCAGAATGCAGTTTGTTGATAGGAATTGCGTCTCAACGGCCACCCACTCTCGCCGACTGTTGAAACACCCTGTACGATCAACTACGAAGGTTCAAATGGATGATGAAGCCATTGAGGCCAAGTGAAGATCTCTGGCCGCTTCACACTTAGCCATAGATACATAGATACAGTTAGATAGTTCTCTGGCCGCTCCACGACAACTTAGCTATCTTGACCGTGGACGCCGTCGTCACTTTCTGGAATACCATTCAGTGACTAGATGTCGGGAGCACCGAGCGAGAAGAGAACCAAAACAAAAGCGCGAATGCCCACAAGTGAAAACCGTCTCACAGTCACACAAACACCACGCGCAGACTGTATTTCCTATGTACGTTTCTACTCAATGTCGTTCTTGACTTCGATCACGACAACGCCGGCGCCGTGGACCAACAGGTGTGGGCGAAAGTCCAGGTAGTGGCCGCCGCGCATCTGCTTGACATTCAGGAAGATCTCCAGCTGAGCTCTGCCGGCCGGCCACGCGAAGCTCTCCAGAGTCCAGGTGGCCTTGCGCTCTTCCCAATCTCTCATGAGTTGGAAGTGGGAGCGGTCGAGGCGCAGGCGCTTCAGACTGGGGCTCTGCTCGAGGAAGTCGCGATAGCTGATGACGGCGCCTTTGGGGACGTCATTGACCAGGAGGACGATCTCCACGTGGAGGCTCTCCAGATTGGGCGCCATGGACGGGAGGCAGTGGAAGACGGCGGTCGAATCGCGCTGAAGGTAGCGCTCGACTCGAAGCTCTCGCAACGCGTGCAGGCCCGTAGGCTGCACTCCATATGGGTCCCTGGGCGGCAGCCACACTGCGTCCAACTCCAGCTTCTTCAGGGTGTTCGACAGGCGTCGCAGGCAGGCCGCCAGAGAGCAGCCGAAGGGCCAGACGGCCGCCCCTCCGATCATGTGCAGGACTTCGAGTGGCCCGTTGATGTTCTTGAGGATGGGCTCCTTGCTTCTGCCATGGTACTCTCTCAGCGATGGCAACACCAAAAGCTCCACTAGACTCTGCCAGATCGATTCGTTCGCCATCAGGTTGTCACAGCGCCATTCCAGCGACTTCAGACTGCCGTTGACCTTCTGCGACTGCGCCACCTGCCGAAGGAATTCCGCCACCGGCACTGAATGAAACGCCTCCGGCGATTTTTTCGCTCGGCCTCAGCCGAGCGAACCCTATCAAGAGCTCGGCGTGCGTGCGTGCGTGCGTGCGTGCGTGCGTGCGTGCGTGCGTAACGTGCGTGGGTCACGCTCGCTTTCGGTTTAATAACTCGCTCGTCAGACATCGTAGGGTGGAGTTTGAGACATCGTCGAGTAGCCTGCGGACTCCTCTAGGTACCTGAGTAGTCAAAACCAAAATAAGTTTTCAAAATCGCGCGCTACAGTATCCCAAAGTAGTGTCCATTATAAGACAAAAGTTGACCGAACCTGGTCAAATCGCATATCAAAATGAAGCGCTCGAGCTCCTGAGCATAAATCCGACAACAAAAAATTTTCAAAATTTAAATAAAGGGCTACCGTAACCAAAACACGTCGGGCAGTGGTGATTTTGGCATAGTCGCGGGCTTTATAACTCGCTCGTCTGACGTCGTAGGATGGAGTTTGAGACATCGTCGGGTAGCCTGCGGACTCCTCTCGCCATCTGAATGTTCAAAACTGAAATTCGTTCTCAAACTCGCGCGCTACAGTATCCCAAAGTGGGGTCCATTTTAAGACAAAAGTTGACCGAACCTAGTCAAATCGCATATCAAAGTGAAGCGCTCGAGCTCCTGAGCACGAATCCGACAACAAAAAGTTTCCAAAGTTTAAGTAGACGGCTACCGTAAACAAAACGCGCAAAAACTGCATATTTCGGTTTTCTTAACCTTGGCACTCGTGCGTTGTAGAGCGACAGCCTTGACATTGCTGAAGAGCTCACTGCAAGCAAACATCAAATTAACCTCAGAATTAACCTGTAGTTTTTTCGCCGCGCCTCAGCGCGGCGAGGTGTATATATACGGATGACAATGTGTGTCTGTGTGTGTGTGTGTGTGTCTGTGTTTCCGTGGCACCGAAGTAAAATGTGTGACATATGTGGTCAAGTAGACTCGAGGTCGCTGAGTACGGATCCGATGTCCGTTTCTGTTGTTAATTTTGCATTTTCGAGATATTCGCAATTAAAATTCGAAAATGTCGAAAATCGACTTTTTCGCCTGATGCGCTAGCCGCGAAATTTCTTCAGAAATGGAAGGAGCATGGACCGCGGATAATTTGTAACACAAAAAAATTTTTTGCAGATGTGGAATCTAATAGAAATACGCGATTATTTGTCAAAATTGCATAAATTGACTAAAATACAAAGTCATTTAATGACGAATGTGAATGCAGAAATGGAAAGGTCGTATGCCGATAAGAATTTGTGACATAGTTTTGAAGTTTTTAAAAATTGCAATTTCGAGAAATTTTCAATCAAAACATGAAAATGTCGAAAATCGACTTTTTCACATGATGATGTAGCGGCGAAATTTCTTCAGAAATGGAAAGAGTATAGACTGCGGATAATTTGTAGCGCAAGAGAAATTTTTTGCAAATGTGGAATTTAATAGAAATACGTGATTATATGTCAGAATTCCATAAATCAACAAAACAGAACGTCGTTTTTTTACGAATTTGAACGCAGAAATGGTAAGGCCGTATGCCAATAAGAATTTGTGACATAGTTTTACAGTTTTAATAAATTCCAATTTCGAGATATTTAGGATTAAAATTTAAAAAAATGTCAAAATCGAGATTTTCTTCTGATGGCCAGAACAGCTGCTTATTGATGAATGTGCACTCGGAAACAGAAATATGTAAAACTGAAAACAGGAATTCGCTCGCACCAAACTTTTGGCAAGTTTTTTTGTTGGATGTGACGTTTTCACACAGGTAGGAAACAGCAGATAAACGGCGTCGTATCATGCCGATAACATATAGCGAACGCGGCGATATCACTGAGCTTCAGATCAGCTGTACCGGGTGTCCCATAAATCCAGACCCCCCCTCTACAGCAAGTTGTAGAAAACTCTACGCCTTGAAACTTACACAGATTGAAGTCCAATGTCTTGGGACATCTGACACCAAATTTCAGCATCGTACACCAACTTTTGCGGAAATGCGGGTGCAAAACCCAAAATTGGTCACGGCCGCTGAACAGTCGTGGAGGAGGCCCTGCTGCAGCAGGAGGGCTGACTGCCTCCTGCTTTGGAGCCGGCAAACCAACTTTGTCTCGACCTTTCTCATGCGTGATACAAGCTACAATTTTCGTTCAAAGACCATTCGAAAGCCTAATTTGTGTACTTCAAAGCGGTACAACTCGCACCAAATTAGCTGCAGTCTAGCGACAGTTGTGGCCTACAGAAGACGGCGAGTCTTGAGAAATTAACCAATTATGGGTTTTGCGTCCGGAATTCCGCGAAAGTTGGTGTACGATGCTGAAATTTGGTGTCAGATGTCCCAAGACATTGGACTTCAATCTGTGAAAGTTTCACCGCGTAGAGTTTCCTATAACCAGCTGCGGACGGGGGGTCTGGATTTATGGGACACCCGGTACAGACAACCGTATCGTGGGGATAGGTGCACTTGGCATTAAGGTACACATTCTCAAGACACTTTCTCCAGATGCGGCTAACGATGTGTACAAAGTTCACTATAGTGTTCACCAAGATTTGACAGACACAAAGTATAGGTTGAACTTTTTACACACACAGCTTGTTCGTTAGATTCCAGCTGTCTTTTTTTAAAATACAGTCTTAAAAGATGATTCTCTAGGTGTAAAGAATTAAACCCGAGCGATACCAATGTTGCGTAGCAAGACCACTCCAAAAAGTGTAGTCGCGAGGCAAGGTCAAGGCGCTACACGCAACCGGAAAGAGCCTTGCTACAATCTCAGTAAAAATCCAGAGCTCAAAACCACTCCGCTTTTTAAAAAAGACTTGTTGTGGCTGCGGGGGAGGGGGGCCAGGGGCGTAGCCAGGATTGGCAACTGGGAGGGGTAATAAATTTTAGGGGGGGGGGGGGGGCAAAAATACTTTGCTGTTTGAGTGCAAACTAATTTCCGTATATTTAGCGCCGCAGGCGAAAATTTCGCTATTTTTTCGCCCGCCCTCAGCCGGGCGAACCCCTACGAGAGCTTTTCGTGCGTGCGTTCGTCCGTTCGTTACGCTCTCAGATCTCGCCGTTGGAAAGTCGCAGAAGGAGATCCTGGGCTTTATGGATAGGTCTCGACTCACTGGTAATGTTGCTAAGAGACTTCGAAATTCAAAAGTTTGAATTGCGCGCGCTACAGTAACCCAAAGGTTAAAACGGAAAACTGCTCTAACTCGCTCGTCTTACGTCGTAGAGCGGCGTGCGATAGGTCAAGTAAACGGTCTCGACGTGCGCTTTCGCTTGGCATTAAACATTTTCTTAATTACGCAAACACGCAACACGAAAAGCGACATTCTCGGCATTTTCTACTATTTGTAGCGCCGCAGGCGAAAATTTTTACTACTGGCCAGCATCTGAGACTGAGGGGGGCGCGGCCGGCATCTGGGGGGGGGGGGGGGGGGCATTTGCCCCCCCCCCCCCCCCCCCGCCCCCATGCCCCCCCCCCCTGGATAGGCCACTGCGGGAGGCACGATCTGAACGCGTTGTTTTCTCGCGCTCACCTTCAAAGTGGAGCCAAGCGGGAATCAGCAGGCGCTCAAGCGCGGACCAATTGTCGCACAGACGCGCCACCGTGTCCCAGTTTGGGCCGAAACGAGAGTGCTTTCCGCGGAAGTGGGGATAGTCCTTGGCGTCGACGTCGAAGACGCACGAACGACCCGCTGCCGTGGTCACCTTCACTCCGTGCGCGAACGTCGCCGCCTCCGCGCCGTATTCGGCCGCGACCACGCGCAGCTTCCAGGCGGGACTCCAGAGGCAGTTGAGGCGCCACTCTCTGCAGACGAGATGGAGATTGGCCCACTGCTGCACGTCGAGAAGGGAGACGATCTTCCGCTGGACGTTCATCGGCAGAAGAGGCAGAAAGGTCGACTGCTCCGTCGGAGGAGAAGGAAACTCGGCCGTTTCAGAGTCTTCTAAACGATGGAAATGAACCCTCTACTACGATTTGACCTGTTCAGACTTCAAAAACAAGAAGTCTACTGACCAATTGTGGCTTTCTTGGCCTCGTGAGCGTCCATATTCGGCCTCAACTTGTGATAGGGAGCTCTTCTGGGTAACAACACTTCTGTACAAACCAAAGGAAGACGAAATAGACGAAACTAAATTCGACGACTCGCGATGTTTTGAATTGTGGTGCTAAAATAAACAACGGCTACTGTGTACAATACAAAAGAGTTGATTGGAATACCGTAACGCGATGATAAGTGGCTGTTGTCTACAGTCCACAAATGGTACAGAAAGACGACAACGAACGAATGTACGTACATGTTCCTTTATATCCGTACGCAGACGGTGTTCGTGGCTGCGAAGTGACTACGTAGTTTGGATGGTGGAATCCAGATCGCTGAAGAAACACTACTATAGCACACAACAGCTAGGTATGTATTCCCCTCCCCCCCCCCCCCCCTCCCCCCACCCCCCACAAATCTCACCTGGGCGAGTCTGATGATGGTGACAATGCTCCTTCTGATCGCAGCCCCAACTCGTGTAGTGGGCATTGGATCCGCGAAATTTAAATTCAAATTCTTGCACGCGCGAAATTCAAATTCCTGAGTTTGGACAAAATTTGAGAACAAATAACGCCTCAAGTGCCCCCCCCCCCCCCCACAATCGCCCCTCGCACCGTACTATTGAAGCCGTCCGCCTGAAAACTAAATTTGGCCTGAAACATGGCCTTACACACCTTACATTGTAGACTTCTCCAACGCGTGATTTCAGAGAAGAAGGAAAGGGAGCAATCGATGTTTGAGAGGAGAAGGAGTGAAGAGGCATAATGAACGTTCGATAGAAAGAACGAGGGAAATCAGCCCCGCGTGAACCATTTCTCGGCACAGGCAATCGAGTCCGAGAGTTGACACTTCGAGGGACCCTTCTCGCGACACTAACTTCCGTGTCGCATGTCGCATCTTTCAGCGTACACGCATGAACAGAAGAGTGACAGACACCACCTTCTGCAACCGATGTAAATCATAGGAAACAGTTTCCACCCAAATGCCAGCTCGACAACAGTGGCAAAGCAAAGCCTATCTTTGCTCTTCACCACTGACCACCGGCTGGGCGGCCAGTCGGCAGCCGTCGTCCAGTCCCAGGGCGGCTGGCGTCGACAAACGTCCAGCAGACCACAAGAACAAGCGTTGCGCCGCTGGGATATGACTCAAGTCGTGCTCAACCCAATGTTCGCGAAGATTTGATCTTGTTTCTTCCCACTCACCCTACTCCAGCCAAGCTAGAGAGGGACCGTAAAGATGGCAACATTAGTTTCTATACGACACTGTACCTAATGGGCTCTTGCCGAATTCCGGAAGCCCTGGAAGGGGATTGGCTCTGCAGCTTCGCGAGGTCTTCAGATCCCAGTTCACCAGAGGAATCATCATTACTCTAAGATGGGTGTAGTTGAAGCGTGAAGCGGTTAACAGTTCAACACCTAGAGGATTTTTTTGCAACAGTCAGCGCGATTGCGACTTGACAGCGGAATCCTGAGCCGCTGCTGTGATTGCCACCTACACCTAAGCCTGGATAGTGAGCTTCAGAAACTGAGATAGGTACGTAGCGAGAGCCAGGCAAGTCGAATTAAACTTACCTATTTTCAATTCAATGTAATTTAATTGGACTTAGGTCAACTTGTGTATTTTATTTGGCTAAAATAAATTTAGTTAAAATCAATTTGATTTAATTTAGTATAGTTTGATTAATATAGTTGGTTATTTAATTTAATTGAATTTAGTCTGCGTCAGTTCAATTTAATTTTTTATAAATTAATTTAATTTAATCTGGTTTAATTGAGTTGACTGAATTACTGTACATATATTTGATTCAATTTAATAAATGTAGTTTAACTTAGTTTAATTCAATCTGATTTGGCGTTGCTGTTGTCGTCGTCTTGTCGAACCATCAACAAGGCGCATCAAACCTTTCGAAGTCCAATCCAATCAAACACTGGTTCGCCATAGGCTTTTCCAAATACGTCGTGCGCGTCGCAGAAGGAGAGGGGTCCATCGGGAAAGACGGCACGTTTCAAGATCTGTCGGTGACGACTGGGGAAGTTGTGCGAGTGGGCTCGAAGGAGAATACTTTGAAAGTGGATGAAGAAAGCGAGGGCCAACAGGAGACCGGCCATCTGCTACGTGGGGATTGGAAATCTGACCAATCAGCGGCACTTCGACTCGCTGCGAATGTTAGACAGAAGGCGTCTCTTCTGCTATCAAGGACCGAGGACGATGGTCGCCGTTGCCGTTCTTCCACTGGACAGTCACCACTAATGAGTATGCATCGTACAGTACACAATTCAGTTAGGTAGGTACTTTTGGAGCTCTCTTTGATTAGTGCGGCTTCTGTGCACACTGTTGGCAAGCGAGCTCGAGTTTCGTGGCTGCCTGCAAAGACTAACCCGGAGTGAGCTGCAGATGTATGAAACTTGCAGTTTGGTTCTGTGTATTGTAAGCCTTTCAAGGAAACAATGAACGAGCGCCTGCGTGCTGAACGCCTCGTACAGGCGGGGAAACATCAGTTTAAAGAGCACTTCGCGCAGGGAGAGCGTAGTTACCCGATTGAAGTCTCATAGTCCATGTAGCGATTCATCAGAAAACCTTACGTACGAAGATGAAACTTTAGTCGACACTTCTGTATTACACTGGGTCTGACGTCGATTCTACACGGACGCACGCAGATTACAGCTTCCAGAAAACAGTGGCAATGTCGCTGGTGCGCAACAGGGCATCATTGTCTGGCATCTTCCCGATGGGTGTTTTCAGATGGCGGAGCCATGAAGTGCTCAAGGCTGGAGTGGTAGTACCTAGTAGGCCTCTACATATCGCCACGCCACTGCTCACGTCACCACGTGTCTCCCACGGACGGTGCGGTGACGATTTCAACCCCTCAGCCTACAGAGCGGCTGACCAACGAAGGAAACCCTCGCGCAACTCTGCTCGTACAAACTTGCTGCGCTTTCTGCACTGTGGACGGCAGACCAGCGTCGCTAGCCATACTGTAGCAGAGACGTAACGAGTTTTGGCAACGTCTGATATTTCTTAGGGTTGAAGAACTTGGGCGGCATCGAACTTCAAGTCACGCTTAGGATAAGGGTAGCGCCTACAACATCTCTGCCTCCATTTTGTACAGCCAAACAAGAAACAACGCGCATCGCATCACACATCGCTGTCTTCTCTCCTCGTCAGGACGCCTGCCGAACGATGAACCTCTGAACAGACACCCATGGTGTGTACCACCCAATCCACTGTGTGACAAGACCACAACTTATCGCGGACCTTCAGAGGTCCCATTCTATTCACAGCATTCATTCCCAGCGCTCTGGCGGCGACGAAGGGCGTCCACTGGAGTTGGTAGAGACGATTGAGGCCGTCCATCGCCGACGCCGCCGTCGTCGTCTTCCGCTGACGCGCGGTGTCATAGTTCGCGAGGTGGAGCTCCGAGCCTGTGGTTGCGCATTGATAGAAGTCAGTGAGACTTCCTGTTTGAGGCTTGAAAAACTTTCCATCAGCAACTATTGAAAGGCATGTCTCACCACAACAGCTACTCCAAATCAAACATCTTTGCATTCTGAGGCCGATTTCCAACAAGAACCATTCACTCACCCAAGTCGGCGCCGCACTGCACGGCTCTTTCGAGTGTCTCCAGCAGAAGGCTGACGTCGGCATATCCCAAATTGGCCCCTTGGCCCGCCAGTGGGTGGATTCGGTGGGCTGCGTCTCTGCAATGTATTGGCATGCCAACATATGAGAGGAGGGAGGGAGGGAGGGAGGGAGGCAGGGAGGGAAAGAGGGAGTATCAACATACCCAATCAAGGCGACCCTGGGTCCAATCAGGTCGGATGGATGGCCGAATCCCAGAGGAAAGGCCACTCGTTTAGCCGCCAGAGAGACCACTGTGGGAGGACAGAAGGGGGCCAAAGACTCAGCCTCTGAATCAGGCAACTAGACGACTAAACAATCTGACGCAGACAATGAATGATACTGATGGATGGGTATACAATATTAACTTTGCGTATACGCATAGGTTTTTGGATGCGTATACGCATACGCATACGCAAACATTTTAACGTACGCATGCGCATACGCAAACGGAACTCCGCACGCAAACCATTTGCGCATGCGTACGAAACTCACAAAGTGCGACAAATGGCATCAAATTTCGACCAATTTGGCCTACAAATTAGCTAACAGCAAGCCAAATTTGTCTCGAATTTCGTTGTTTTTTATTATACTCCACAAAAAAGTGTGGAGTACATTGCGATTGTGCGTGAAACGCAGAAACTTTGAGTCAACGGCGTTCGCGCGTGAAGCGGCCGATTTCCAAACGGTCTTTTGCGTTGGGTAGGCCTAGTGGGTGGGCAACCTGCACGAAATATGGGGTCACGCTGCGAGACCCCGTTGGCGGGAAATTCAAAAATTTAAATTTTCAAAGTACTGAAAAATGGGTTGAGCAAGGTAGAACTCGAAAAAGTTGCATATAATGGTATACACTATCTTTTGATAGGTTGTAGTAGTACTCGATAATATCTAGCCCGCAAAAAAAGAATTGGATCGCTGCGGGACCCACTTTGGCGCCAAATTTGAAAAATTCGCGAATTTTGGCCCCGGGTCGACTTTGACGGGCTGCTGTGCGAGCTAGGTAGCAGCTAGAGCGGCCAGACCACTCTTGTTGCTCCTTCCCAGGTGTCCTCTATCGAATGAGCCATGAACGGAGAAAATCGGGCGAAACACAAAAAACTTTCTTACACTGCGACTTTTTCGACTCCGGGGTCGAAAATGGCGATTTTCGCATTTCGGCGTCTATAGCGCTCGAATGCGTTGCCGAATCGTTCCAAAAAGTGGTTTCAAACGATTCTGCGCTTAAATCTGGCCCAGAAAAGTATTTTTGAAAAATTTGCAGGGCTACAGTATCCCTGCCGCGTCGGTTTGAATTTTGGGCGTCGGGTCGACTTTGACAATATTATGCTCGATTTCGGGGTTTTCGGGGGCGCTGATTACGAATTTGGCATCCGTTCAGTGTTTAGATGATGTTTGAACCTACCTACGACGAATTTGTATTCTACCGTACCCCAAGTGCAGAATTTCAGTTCCCGGAGTCCATAGGAAGCTAGGTGTGTTGTATGTCGATTCTGGGGTATTTTGGGATGTAGATAACGAATTTGGCATTACTTTTGCGATTGGGAGTGCCCGGAGGTCACAACAGGCGAGGAGTCACCGTGCGTAGGAGTTCAAATTTGTGGAGTATACTGCGTCCCCCGGACGACTTGCCTGGTTATAGCCGAAATTGATTGATACCCGATACAGAAGCAGTTTTCATCTCCTCTGAATACAACAGTGCCTTTCCATGGTGGATTTTTCGTGAAATTTGTTCATTGAAAACCGTACGCATACGCAAACTTTTTGCTATGCGTACTACGCAATACGCATACGCAAGCGAGCTTGTTTGCGTATACGCATACGAAAATAGAATTTCCGATATTGGCCATCAGTAATGAACGAACAAGCTTCCACTCAGAAACATGTGATACCAGAGGGCAGAATCCTGTTCATGAGCGAGTCGACGGCAAACAGCAGCTTGTTGACAGTGCGGTCCTGATGCCCGTCCGTCCACTGAATAGGCAGAGCACACTGTTGTAGTCAGAATCGCATACCGTCCACAAGAAGCGTTGCTTGCTGACTTGAACAACTCAATACAGAGTGTTTCCGGCAGTTGGCTCTCACGATACGATCCACAGACGAAACGACTACAACTCGACAATACGCGATGAATCGGTTCTAAATCGTTCAAAAGCTGTGCTATTCGAAGACAGGAACGTTTCGACCCATCTACAAGCGCTGTTGCAAGAATACGCGATGCAATCCGAACTGTCGATGACTGCCGAAATACCCTGTACAGTCAGTGAAGGTTCAAATGGATGACGAAGCAGTTGGGGCCAAGTGAAGAGCTCTGGCCGGTCCACAGTCTCAACACACACTCAGCAGTCTCACAAAGACCAACATTCCCAGTCACCAGTTCGTGGTTGAGTCTGTCGACGAAGGTGTCGTCGTCCAGCGTCAGCAATTCCTCTGCACTCTCTGTGTGAGTGGCCCATGTCAGAGAACTGAGTCCTGAGGTCAGGGGAAGTACCGCTATTGGCCCAGTGGGGGTGAAGCGCTGATACGCCACCGAATTCGGCTCCCCTGGCTCCTGTGAAGTGAATGAATGAATGCATGGGGGATGGCTTTGAGATGGAAATCGTTTCCGCTGAAAAGTGTGAAAGGAGTGAACGGCACTGGGTGTTGATCCCTGCTCGCTTGGTGAACAGTAGTATTGTAGATTAGCCAAGAGCATTCGCTATGAATGTACCTACCGAAAATCCTCCAATAAGCCCCCCCCCCCCCCTCGAATAAGCGCCCCCCCCCTTTCAAATAAGCGCCCCTCCTAAAGGAAGGTTGAGAAAATAAGCGCACCCCCCCCCCTCCAATAAGCGCCCACCCTTTCGTAAGTACCGATAGTACTAGCACTACCATATGCACTCTGTGACCATTCCTAGCACAAGATTGGGCTACGAATGACAGCACTACTACAAATTGCAGGTATTCTATTCAAAAGATATACAGTTTCAGTCGAAAATCTATGCAGATGTGCGCAAAAATGTGACAACAAAGGGGAATTTCGGTAAAATATTTGTACTCCAGAGGGGTCGAGTTACTAAGCCCCCCCCCCCCCCTCCCCCCCAATAAGCGCCCCTCCTAGCGACGGTTGGCACCATTCTCCATAGATACACACTACAACGACCCACAATCACGCAACTCCTATCACCCCACCCCCCCCCCCCCCCCCCCTCAAACATCACAAACCTGGGCTAGTCTGAGCATGGTGACGACTCCTTTCTGGTCGCAGTCCCAACTCGTGTAGTGGACATCGGACATCGCCTGACGCACAGGGCTGTTAAAACCATCAGCACCGATCTGAATATTATACCACTTCAAATTACAGCTTTCTGCCTGCAAATACACAGTGTCTAAGCATTGCTCCAAGAAGGAGATTGATGCGAGAGCAGTCGAACTGACGCATTAGCTGTGGGTGAAACGGTTGTTGCTATTTCTTGGCTAAGCTTTGATGGACAACGAGAGTTGTAGAGGCATTCGGTCGCGAATATCGGCCGCATTTGCGTAATTTAGCGCCTTAGGCCACCGAGAAGCAACGAGCACCACCACCACCTTCTGCAGACGACATTCATCGTAGACACTATGAACAGTTTACACCAAAGTAAACAACTGACCACCAGCTGGGCGGCCAGTCGGCAGCCGTCGTCCAGTTCCAGGGTGGCTGGCGTAGCCAAATCCTCTGGTAGACTACAAAGAACAAGCGTTCATGTTGCGCCACTGGGATATGTGACAGGACAAACAGCTCAATCCAGTACAGTTTCTGCCAATGCCAGTGCTACTCACTCGATGTCCAGAAGTTTGACTCCGTATCTGCACTCCACCCTCTTGTCAGCGTGGAGTCTGTGGGCGATGGCGCTGACGATGGCGTCGTTCTCCACGATGTGGGCCACCGCTGCGCTCTCTTCCTCCTCCTCGAAGAAGATGGAGGAGCTGGAGCGACTCTCGCACACCTGCAGAAACTAGAAAGTGAGTGGAACTTTTGCGCAAAACAAGGAATACATGCAGGAGTCCCTGCATAAAAGCACTTTTGAAGTGCTAATGGGATAGTGACGTGAGTATCGGCTATGGCTGGAGATTCGCGAAACGGCAAAATTGAGGGCGAGGCCCACAGATGTGGTGGAACCGCAGACACTGCGGACACTGCGTCATCCCATCAACAGCACACTCGCCAACTTCATTGCAAACAACAAAGGCGCCTTCAGCACTAGTTATCACACTGCACAGGAGCTCATACCTTACCTGAAGCCTTCGGACGGGATTGGCCCTCAACTTCACGATGTCCTCCCAGACCCCCAGCTCTGAAAGAACCATCGTTAGGTTTTTATGTTCCACAAAATAAGTGTGGAGTATAGAGCGTTGGTGCGCGAAAGCAGAAACTTTGCAAGTGCAAAATTTCGGTTTCGAGAGTTCACAGGATGTTGGGGGTGTTGTATGTCGATTCTGGGGTTTACGAGGTGGCGATCACGTATTTGGCATTAGTTTTGCATTTGTGGAGTATTCTGCGTCCCCCGGACGACTTGCCTGGTCTAAGATGGACGTATTGACGCGGCAAGCGGCACCCAATAATCCTCAACACAAAGAACCATCTTATCCCTCCACCTTGAAACAGTCGGCGCGATTGCGGATTGACAGCGGAGACACGCAAAGCGTACTGCTCTGGAGGTTGGTGGTAGACCTTGGGCCTCCCTGCGTCCAGCAGCACCAGGCGCTTCCCCTCGAAGTAGGGCGAGTTGGCTGAAGGAAGAAGCGAATCAGTTTCCACTCTATAGTCCTTATCGAAACAAATCACAAGACACAAGACGGGCACTCACAGAGGGCGCAGGCCATGGCGCTGCCCACCATGCCTCCCCCCACCACCACCACGTCGACGTCCTCTCGGCTTCTACTACTCGACGCGGACGACAGAGATCGCGACTGGAAGAGGCGGCAGCTTCTGCTGACGACCATGGAGCTACTACTGCAGGGATCGAGAGTGGCTGTGGAAAGGCGGCGGAATAGACGCCATCGGCCGGAGCGCAACGCTTTCGTCAACATGTCTCCAGAGACGCTTTGCTTGAAAACTTGTCCAAACCATTAGTGCTTAGTGATCCTCTTATCAACGTGGTGTTCAAATTGGCAAACCACCGTAACCTCTGATGTAAGTTTTAGTTTAGGCACATGACGCAAAGTGGTGGTGTCATCCTTGGCACGACCACTGGTACGCATCTGACAAATCTGGCACGCCGCTCGTCAAATTTTAACTTTGTGCAAGTCAACTTCGTATGTATGTAAGTCGCTGGCATCAGCTTTAGCACAGCGTACATAACTTGCAGATCGCACGTCTCATCGTGTTTATGAAACGACTCACGTGAATCCAAAGCCAAACAGCTGTTGCTAGCTACCAACGAATAATACTGACAATCAGTGAGTCACACAACACAACGGTCGATTTCCATTACCAATACCATAGGTACTACCTGATCCAGTTCTAACTTTGACGTCCTACTGGCAAAACAACCAATCAATGACAAGCCAAGCCGTACCCGAGTACCCTAAGTCAACTAGTCGACAACACTGTGTTCCTCAACCAAGCGAGTCAGTTCTTGTTCTTCTGAAGGCAGGCGGGCTTGGGCAGAATGCGCTGCCAGTAGGCGTATCCCAGGTCCGAGATCTCGCAGGGGAACACGAAGTAGACGAACCACCAGACGATCCACGTCAGCTGGGAGGGGTTGAATCTGAAGGAGTAAGCAGTACTGAAAGTGCCACATTTCTGTGGGCTTCACGCAGTTGATGAAACATCAAACTTTGGCTGGCACTCGTTGCTGCGCACGCACCTGACTCTGGGTCTCTTGCTGAGGACGGCCTCTCTTGAATCCAGAATCATCAGGTCGTAAGGAAGGGTGCTGCCCTTGCCTCGGAACACTAAAAGGATGGAAGGCATCTTCGTGTCGGTAGCAGAGAAGAAATGTTACACAGCAGATAGGTAGTACGCTGTTTGAATTAGTGGAACTCCAATAATCAATCATGTATAGTCGACTGTCCACGATCTTTCACACTCAACGACGGACGCACCTGAAACGATGCTGCCTTTGAAGGCGTCGATGTACTCTTCCCCGTAGTCGGCCAGCGTGCGTGCGTCGATCTGAGGGCGGACCTTCGTGTCGAAGTGGTGACTGAGATGGTCGTAGACCTTGGTCATCAGAGTGTAGTTGCCCGGACTGATCACGATGCACTGAAGAACAGGAAAGCAGAAGTGTTCCATCGTCACACTGATTTAGCTTGGCAGGTAAACATGCGCTGCAATGGTCTCATGTTCTGCGCTGACAGCAACCGTGAATGGTGCTGCAGACCACCATGTCTCATGCAATTACACCGCATGTGTGTCTAAACGGTCCTCCACCTCAACTGCTTAATCATGAGTGGCAGCTGAAGTGGTCTACTGCTATTGCAAAAGACGGGAAACATCAGTCCAGGTACTGCGATCCGATGAGTGTGTCAGTCGAGCTAGATGTGGCCAGGTCATTCCTCTGGTCTGCTCACAGTAACAGATGGAGACGCTTAGTCGTCCTCGTCGCTTCCTTACAAACTTCACGCACGAGCCACTAGTGCCTTCGTCTCACAAGCACAAAGTCACCACGACGCCGACCTTGACTCCGAATTTGCGCATCTCGTATCTCAGGGAGTCCATGAAGGCCTCCATGGCCGACTTGGCCATGCAGTAGGGGGTCCTGCCCGGCTGCACGGTGCGCGAGATCCCCGTGGTCACGGTGATGACCCTGCCCTGGGCCTGGCGCACCATGCGCAGCACCGACTTGGTCACTCGGATGGTGCCGAACAGGTTGACGTCCATGGAACGCCGGTACTCCTCCATGGGGAAGAAGTCGACCTCGCCGCACATGGCCACGCCGGCGTTGTTGATCACCGCCCACAGGCCTGCGTATTGGTTGAACAACACTCAACAGTGCAGCAATGTGGAGTGATTGCCTTAGTTACTATGTAAGAGAAGATTGTTGAAACCACTGCAGAACTGTTCTTTAGAGGGTCGGCGATACATTCTCTTCTGGGGATCGTTGAACATTCGACATTGATACATACCTGGCAGGCCCTTGTCTTCGCAGAACTTCTCGATCGTCTCCGCGCAGCGAGCCACCTAAAGACGCGTCGCCCGTCAAGTGTTTCAAAATCGTCATACGATCCACTACTTCAACAAGGCAAACAATCCGTCCGTGGACGACCTTCTCATCGCTGGTGACGTCCAGTTCTAAGACGGTCAGTCTGTCGGAGCCTTTATCCCTTAGCTCCTGAGCCCCCTCCCCGTTGGCGTCGAGGCAGCCGGCGAAGACAGAGCAACCCTGCGCGTCCAGGTCCAAAGCTATGGTCTGACCGAAACCACTGTCGCAGCCTGTCAACGGGAACCTTTGGGTCTTCTCCGTACATTGATGCATGGCAATTGATTGGATTTATTGTTCTTGGTAGTCGTTTATTTACCTTGGTTGTTTGCCCTTTTATTCCTAAATTTATTTCACGTGTTTAGTTACTGATTTATTGGTTATTTATTAGTTACCGATTTGTATCATTTATCTATTTATTTATTTGTCGACCTGCTTATTTATTTATTGATCCGTTCATTTATTTATTCATACTTTGTTCCATTTATTTGTTTATTTATCTATTATTTATTATTTATTTATCTATTTATCTATTTATTTATCTATTTATTTATTTATTTATTTATTTATTATATATCAATTTATTTTGTTATTTCTTAGTTTATTTATATAGTTATTCACTTGTTGCCTGATTATTTATTTATTAATCTTGCTGATTTATTTACTTGTCTATTCATTTATGTATTTGCTTAGGTACTTATTGACCAATTGTTAATTAATTAATTAATTGATGTATTAATTTATATCTTGATATTTTGATTGACTCATCCGTTGATTGATCGATTGATATTTATTTATTTATTTATTTATTTATTTATTTATTTATTTAGTTGGTTATAGTTATTTATTTATTTATTTATTTATTTATTTATTATTAAATTTATTTATTCATTTATTCACTTATTTATTTATTTATTTATTTATTTATTTATTTATTTATTTATTATTCATTTATTTATTTAGCTACTTACCTTTGTATCAAATTCTATCCACCGAAGCTTACCTATTTGTGTGTACACACAGCTTACATACTTCAATTTTTCTTTTGTTGATTGTTGTCTAGTGATTGGCTGACCCAAATTGGCTTACCCTACAGTATTCCGACAACATCGTGCAGGTATATACGATGATGCAGAAACCCTCACCAGTAATGTAGACGGCCTTGCCGTGTCCATCGAGAATCTCCGGAGCCACGTACTGAGTGTAGATCCAGTAGGCGCAGAAGAGGAGCCAGGGCACGGTGAAGAACGGCCAGAAAAGGCCCATCACAAGTGGGATGGACGCCGCCAGGCACCACCCGTACAATTCCGGCGTCACTCGCATGGCTCGCTGCGTTTTGATCGTGCTCATTCCTACGAAAGGGATGGTGTTCTGTACTACTTGATTTGTCCTGACCTTGCAACTGTTATTGTGGCGAAGAAACCACCACGGAGAAAGACTACGTGAAGCGACGATAAAGCGGCAGACGTGCAAAGGTTGCGCGAGCAATCAAAGTCTGGTCTAGCTAGCGCTCTTATCACGCGACCACGCAGTGTATACGTATGAGCACTTATGTGGACCTGCGCTCGCTTTTGCATTGCCTGCCTGGGAAGACCGGGCTAGGTCAGTAGACGGCCGTTGTTATTCACGAACGAGAAACGAACACAACAGCACTGGGGTTGCTAGAGGGGGAGAGGGGATGAGTGGAGGAGGTAGAAAGAGTAGACATACGACAGTCGTAAAACGGCGGCTGATCTCTCGTTGCGAGAAAACAGGTCCCTATGCGGTCAGGCAGACCACTTTTCAAACGTGCAGGGATGGGTTAAAGACATTGCAATTTCGAACAATACACTTTCATCACCTGAAACGACGATGTGTTTACTGTTGCGCTGGTCTAAGCACTGCCAATGCCAACTATGACAGAAAATGCTTTGACGGACACCCTTACTTACAGTGATGACGAATTATCCCCGGTGTTTTCTCAACGTCGTCGACGCGTTTCGAAAGGCGAGACAGGGCATTATCAGTGAATTTCGGGCGCGTTTCAAGATGGCTATATACAAACGTATTTGCCACGGAGTTGTGGTACACAGAGATATCAGTACGTGACTTCGAGACCCCTGTCAAGCACATGACTTTGCCTGAAGGACTTGTTGGGGGGCGGGGGGGGGGGGAATAATAAGACCTGTTCATCTTTCAACGAACCAAAACCCTGCGTATTCATAATTGTGGATAGTAATGGCTCCCAGCGCTACATAAGGTGTTTATGCGACGTTTCAGCTTGCCTGCGTGAGGAAGGCACCTAGGTAGCTGGAAGGCTGCCGAAACGTCGCAGTTACTGATGTAGCGCTGGGAGCCATCACCATCCACAATTACAATCTGTTTCAATCGAAACGTATTTTCCGTTGTTTGTCTTACGTAGTATTCGGTCCCTTATGTCTTCATCAGAGCCTATTTTCGGGTGGCGCTGGATACTTCAGTTCCCAGGGGTTTGCAGTTTGTGCACCGGTTCAAATCACACTCCGCTTGCTTACCCTCCGCAACTCGAAGAAGGGAACCAGCTGGCGGGACGGAATTTTATGGGAGGAACATCTGATTAGTCGGGTGGATTGGGGTGGGGGGGGGGGGGCGGGAGACTTCTTTGGGTTTCTTCCTTCCCTGCTCACCTAGCCGCCCCACCTACGCGTCTACCAGTAGCGGCTGACGGTGCGTGAGAAGTAGTCGCGAAGAGGGCGACGACGGCGACATCCAATACGGGCGCGTGCCATTTGGGCGCCGCCGACGCCGCAACTCAAAGAGGCGGGCAGCAATTCAATTTGCATTTCCTTCGTCGCCACTCGCCGCCCTTCCCCCTCCCCGGCCTCCCTCCTGCGTCGCTTGACTTCTGACCCGTTGTCTTCTCGTGTGTGCCGGTGGGGTGGAAATCGGACTCTCTGCCCCCCCCCCCCCACCTAAAGTTGGGGCCGCGTAGAGACTTCCTACACGCAAGAGGAAGCGGTGGGGGGGGGGGGGGGGGTCGGACCCCGTGTCAATCTCGTTAGCGGCAAGTCGTTCACAGCGCGCACAACTCTCGGCCGTTGGGTACGACGAAGTTTTCCCCAAGCGTAGGGTCGAGGGTTGTTTTCGAGGGGGCCTCACACCTCCGAAGGCACCATTCGATACGGCTGCGGCGGCGGCAGAAGAGCGAGAGGAAGCCACCTGCTGCGCGGCCGCCCTTTGAAGCGTTTTCAATTGGCCCCTTGCGTCGCCGCCGCCCCCATTTCTATAAGCCAGTTGTCATTCGCCCGTTGTGTGAATGGAGAGGAGATTTTGCGCCTGGACGAGTTGCCGTATGGCTCGCTTCGCTTGCGTGGTTTGCGCCCTTCTCGGTACTTCTGAAGTTCTGATTTCTCTTTGATCTGAGATTTTGAGAACACGAGCGCCCATACCAACTGGAAGTCTGCTCGCGAAAGGCTGATCGAACAGAGTAGCTGACTGTGGCTAAAAGTAAGCTACATGTAGCACGCGAAACGTTGCCAAATCCTGTCAAACTAGTCGTTTCTTTGGCTATAGAGTAAGACAAATACTGAATTTCTGCTGGTGGACTTTTCGGCGTTTCGCGCTCTACGTTCTACTCTACGCTTATGTAAGAATGTTGACTGTTGACGTGCTCCGTTTGCGTTTGCGATTGGAGAAAATCTTTGAACTTGAATCTCGTTTATTCTCTTCTGCGGTTGGGGGAGTTGACAGTCCGTATCGTTACCGAGGACTGACGCTACACAAGCACACATTCCATGCGGCCTCTAAAAGGCACGTGGCCCTCTAGACATCCTAAGTACGCTTGTGTCGCGAGGCGGTGGGCGGACAAATGATACGCAGTCTGTCATGCTTCTGACGTCCAAATACCGCTTGACTAGCAAATTGCCTTTCTTCTCGTATGGTAGTGCTAAGTCGTACGGCGAAGGAACGAAAGGACACTACAACCCTGACATCACTGTGCTTAATGGGACACTTCTGAAATATTTTCCCTGAAAGAAGTAGCGTGTGTTAGCACGCAATACGTACTGTATAGTGTGTACTAAATTTACGTTGTATTCAGTACGGGCAGAGTTCACTTTGCCCAAAATAATCTTATGACTTCACGACAGACCGAGCCAATTAACAGTGATGCTGTGCGGCATTGGTGGGGTGACGATAGAGGCTGGAACGCAGTGACTGCTGACGTGAGCAACGCGATGTTAATCCATCCAATGCGCAGTCAAGCATGTCACGTATGTGTTGGCATCACTTGGATGTCTTGTGTTGTTTTCTTTAAGGCTGCACAACTTCAGTACCGCTCAAACATTTGTCTCACTGTTGACAATTCACAGCTTCGTGTCTGGTGTCGACTGAAGGCGTGTTGACGTCCATCCGTACATTGTTGCAGATGTAGCGAGCGTCTAACGACATCCCCTCGGTGTTCCGCGCAGGACCAAATTATACACAACTGGTCTTTAGTAACTACGCACTTCATAGTGTGGCATATTTCATTAAAGTATCAGACGGATTAGCCAAACTGGTTGAATATTCTGCCACCACAAAAGGTCACTTCGACTCAAAAAATAAGCAGAACTATGTTGGCTCGAAATACCCGACTAGCAGTAATTCGGAACAATACTTCACCTTAGGTGCAATCAGGGTTTATTCGCCGAAAACCTAGGTGCATAGCATGCACCTAACTCAAATTTTTTTTGTACCACGAGAAAATTAGGTGTAGGGCGAAAAATCGTGTGTAAAAAATTGCCGATTTTGGGTAGCAAAAGGTTTTCTGTCGTCAAACAGCGCCGCAGACGAAAATTTTGCATTTTCAAGACCAAAATGTCCAAAAGATTGCTGAATTGATCGCCGCAGGCGAAAACTGTCGATTTCTGGTCTCGAAATTAAGAAAAGGTGATTAAAATAGCGCCGCAGGCGACAATTTTTTGGCACCGGGGTGTATTATATTGAAATCCTGCCTAGAATTTAAGGTGCACGGCCATATTTCTAGGCGCATATGCACCTGATTATGCGCAAAAAACCCTGTGATATTTTCACAAAAAATCACAAAACTAACACTCACCGCAAAGCCTTCTGTTTCACGGCGTTCTTGCCGGGCCCGTCGCGCATCTTCTTCATCTGATCCTTGTACTTGACCAGCTCCTGGTCCAGCTTGGAGATCTTCTTCTCCACCTGCAATTTGGTGAGTGTGGGCGCAACTATGCAGGGGCTCCTGCACGAAAAGTTTGGCGGAAGTTTAGCGAATATAGATTGCGCTTTGGACGTTTGGGCTTCTCATGCCGATTTGTCAAACTACATAACCCTAAAATTGCCGATTTTCTCTCGAATTTAGTAGAGAGGGGGTACCAAGTATGCAGGGGCTCCTGCATGAAAATTCACTCGGTGGATTTGCAGAAAACAAGCGACATGTTCTGTTCGGTTGTGATTATAGCCTCATAACCTACGATATTCAACCACGCAGTTTCAGCAGCACAGTTTGAAACACTTCACATAGCAAAACCACCAAATTCAAAATTACAAAATTCACAGAAAAAATTCTAAATTACCGAGTCCGTGCGAGAGTCCACGTTCCCAATGGCGTCCGTCAAATTGGGCGCGGGGCCCTTGGGTTTTCCAGTACCAAACAGGCGATTCATAGTTGCAAATTTAGCAAAAAATTCTCAAAAAATTCCAATTTTTCGTTGCGTCAATTCTTCAAAGCGGCCGCAAATTCCGCCAATTCCTGCTGCACGGCGCGCACCAATTCACTTTCTGAAGCCCTGGGGTTTTCCTGCGCGAATTTGGCGACTTTCAGAATCACTTGGGCCTAAAATTTCAACAATTTTCGCCACAAAAACCACTAAAAATCCACAATTTTCAAGCACTTTCAAGTTCTCGATCTCCTGCTGCTTGGAAATTCGCTGGTAGGTCTCGAACAGAACTTTTCCCGTGGTCAAAGCCTTGTAGGGTTTGGCCGCTTCGCTCAGCTTCTCGTCTTGAGTCAACCAGTAGAGTAGCGCGAGCTTTAATACGTGAAATTAGTCAAAATCGTCCGCATTTCACGAAATGCTATACGAATTACCCTTTCCAAGTAGCTCTCACTGTTCATAGTGCCATGAAAGGCACTGTTTTCTCCGGAAATAGGGGCGAAAACTCCGACAGAACTTCTGCAGAATGGATGCGATTACTCACCAAACAAGTGCGCTCAGCGAGTGACGTGATATAAGCATGTGAGATATTGTTGTGGGTTTTGCTTGACAACAAAATTCAAGACAGAGCGTTTCACAAAAATGCTTGCGGTATTTTGGTGCCAACTGTGTGGGCTGCAATTACTAAATTGTGCTGACAATGTATGCGCCAATGGATCCTGAAGCACAGTGAAGAGAAGTACTCTGACAGAAAAGGTCTGTAATTTGTAAGCAGTTTGTAATGTTTGAAGTGTGTAGAGTATATCATCAGCTTGGGAGGCATCGACAAACTTAGAAGGCAGAATGTTCACACAGACATTTTAGGCACGATGTGGACTGTGGATTCATCAGCCATTAAAAGTGTACTGCATCACTGCATCCCAGCTGTGTGCTGCTTGGTTGGTCAGTTGGCAGTGGCCAGGTTTTGCAATCAGGATGGCAATACTGCGCTGCGTCACCTTTAGAGTGTAGTGCACTACACTCATCTGATAAATATTTTGTGCAGCAGATGAGTGTGCCTGTATGCTACTTCACTCTACTACTCACCAACTCATCATATACAGGACAGTGTAGTGCAGGTGTACCCATAAGTACTCTACTTTGTGTTGTGTCATGCATTAGTGGGCCACAAGTTGTTGTCAATTTGCCACATGAATATAGGTGTCATATTCAGAAATTCTAGCCAATCACCAAAAAGAACACATGCAACTCATGCCAATGGATCCCCCCACAGAGTGATCGATTTTTGGCATAGTATTTGTGGTGCATTTGCTGCTTCTTCTCTGGCATTGCACCCACATCAGAATACATCAGAATAACAGCCTGATAGTCTACCTTTTGACTTGTGTTGACCTGTTGACTTGTGCAACCCCCAGTGGTATTTGAATGATGTGCTGATATGCCACACAGAAGAGGAGATCTACCATGTTGACAGACACTAGGCATGACTTATGCACCACAACCCAACCCCACACTAAACCATAGCCTGCCTAACTTTAGCACTGACCCAAACCTAAGCCCAAGCCGAATGGAAGCCTGCTTCCAAAAGCAAAGTTTAATCATAGTGCCACTGCCAGTGTCCAGCAAGACAGCTAGGTTACAGTGGCGGATCCAGGATTTTGGAATGGGGGGGGGGGCGGAAATTTTGAGGCCACAGCGGGGACCAAGATGCTATAAAAGCACATAAAAAATTTTGCACCGCAGGCGAAAATTTTTGCCGATTGTGGCCTATGTTGGTGCAAAAATGCTTTAAAATAGCACCGCAGGCAAAAAAATTGGGCCGATTTTGGCCTATTCTGGTACAAAAGTGCTATAAAATAGCGCCGCAGGCAAAAATTTTAGCCGATTTGGCCTATTTTGGTACAAAAGTGCTATAAAATAGCGCCGCAGGCAAAAATTTTGGCCGATTTTGGCCTATTTTGGTACAAAAGTGCTATAAAATAGTGCCGCAGGCGAAAATTTTTTGCTCTGGAGGTGCTGCAGCGCAATTTTTTTTTCTCAAGAGGGGGAATGGGGGAGTGGTTTGGCCGAATGGGGGGGGGGGGCGGACGCACAACCGCCCCCCCCTGGATCCGCTACTGCTAGGTTACACTAGAGTTCAGGTTTTCCAGGTCCATATGACAACTGAATACAAAGCCTACATGGTTGCACTAGTTCTCTGCAGGATTTTCCGCACGTGTCAACACTATTCAGCACAATTCGACGTATGTCTTGCACACATGTGCTACCTGGTAGCTGTAGTTAACAATTAAGGAACGTGCGTCTAAAGAGCACCGTAATGCCTCGAATGACGGGCTGCCCAGAACTGGAAGAGTATTCAGCGAATTTGCATGGATAGCATTCGATGGTGTTTCAATTAGGTTCGTTGTGAAAGTTTGTGCAGTTTTTGCGGAGGAAGTTACGGATGAGCCTCTCCACACCGTTGGACTGCGTTGTGTGCGCTGTGCAAAGCCTATTGTAGTGCGAATTTCGTGTAAAAGTGTGGGGAGGCCGCAAAACGCCCTCAAGACGGAAGCCGCGAAACCCCTGTCGTTGGGAGCGAGAATTTGGCGCCTGTTCCGAGGGGAGACGGGCGAAAAACGGAGCAAAGCTTGCGCTAAAAGTGCGCGAAACCGAAAATCCAAAATGGAAATCGACAGTAGTAGTACTACTGGCGCCGCTACAGACAACAATAACGCCGAGGCGAAAGACTACATTGTGGCGGCCGCCAAAAAGAGGGTAGGAAAGTTTGAAAATTTGAATTTTTTTGTTAGAGAATAGTTTGGATTTTCAAAATTTGCAGGAGCAGAAATTCCGCGTGAAACTCTACGTGCTGAACGAGAGCCGCCACTGGGACGACAGGGGTGGGAACGAAATTGCTTTTGTCACTTGTTTATTAGACAATTTGTCGCGTAAGTAAAGATTTGCTGGAAGTTTGCGCATTCCAAAGTACCCCGAACCTCGATCGATTTTGTATGAATCAGGGTGGCCAATAGAAACTTAAACTACAGGGTTTTTTTTTTAATTGGCCAAATGGGAAACCCGAATATCTTCTGCTGTGGTGAAGACAATGCAGTGAGCTTGCCAGAGAGCAGTAGAACTAGTTTGCGGGTCTATTCAGTCAAAAGCATGTGTAGCAGCTATTGTCCACCTGTATCCTGTGGCAGTACAGCATGTACATCTGAATAGTGGATCAATATGAAAACTCAACCAATCTGAGCAGTTTTGGCAACAAAAGTGAATGCTCTGGCTGGGATTCGAACCCAGGTTACCTCTGCTTAACCAGGTTTGTTCTGGAAGAGGAGTGCTACCCACTGCACCACCAGAACAATTGGTGCGGCAGTTCAAACATGCGCTTATGTACACTTACACAGATGGAATTATTTACGCATTGAGAAGAAGCAACAAATATTGTGATGCAACAAGTATTGTGATGCAACAAGTACTGGATTGCATGCAGTCTGTATTGTTGTAAAGTTGGGTCCCACACAGATCCTTATTTGAGAGGGTTACTGTAGGGGTCCTTATTTGAGAGGGTTACTGTAGCCTTATTAGGATTGGTTACTGTAGGGTTACTGTAGGTGCTATTAGGGATGGATTACTGTAGCCATGGATCAATCGGGATGGGTTGCTCTCCACCATGGTCTAGGCGCAGACCATCGACTAGTGGGTCAGGATGGGTTACTGTAGGGTTACTGTAGGTGCTATTAGGGATGGATTACTGTAGCCATGGATCGATCAGGATGTGTTGCTCTCCACCATGGTCTAGGCGCAGACCATCGACTAGTGGGTCAGGATGGGTTACTGTAGGGTTACTGTAGGTGGTATTAGGGTTGGGTTACTGTAGCCATGGATCGATCAGGATGGGTTGCTCTCCACCATGGTCTAGGCGCAGACCATCGACTAGTGGGTCAGGATGGGTTACTGTTGGGTTACTGTAGGTGCTATTAGGGATGGATTACTGTAGCCATGGATCGATCGGGATGGGTTGCTCTCCACCATGGTCTAGGCGCAGACCATCGACTAGTGGGTCTGGATGGGTTACTGTAGGGTTACTGTAGGTGGTATTAGGGTTGGGTTACTGTAGCCATGGATCGATCGGGATGGGTTGCTCTCCACCATGGTCTAGGCGCAGACCATCGACTAGTGGGTCTGGATGGGTTACTGTAGGGTTACTGTAGGTGGTATTAGGGTTGGGTTACTGTAGCCATGGATCGATCGGGATGGGTTGCTCTCCACCATGGTCTAGGCGCAGACCATCGACTAGTGGGTCTTGTACAGGCCATAGGGCCACAGGTACTTTTGACGCAATTCAAATTCCTCAAAAGTTTCAGGTTAATTGTCTTAGAATTTAGATTACCTCGCTTTTGAGTACCGTAATTACTTCAATAAGTGCCCTCAACACCTCGGCCTTGGGACCATATAGCAGAAGTTGGGGGGGGGGGGGGGGGGGGGGGGAGGCTTGTCGGTTTATTTATGGGAGGGAAGGGGGGTGGAAGGGCTTGTCGGTTTGTTTATGCATACGGTACCTAGATACTTTCCAGACGATGCCCAACGCGGAGGAGTTCTTGCTGTGGGACACTGGCCCGGCCGCTGGGCCCGATTCAGAAAGAATCCTCATCTTTGGCACGCCAAACAGCCTGGCCTACTTGCAAGAGTGCGCGGGCCTACTTGGCGATGGCACATTCAAAGTGGCACCTGCCTACTTCGCCCAACTCTACACTATTCTCGGTAACAGCCTGTCGATTGTTTCTGGGAAATAATTTTAACTAGTAATAGCTGTAATTTAGTATCATTGCCCTTGCCCCTCAATTACTATGTAGGTGCTCGGCCGGACGGTAATGGAGGCTTCTGTGCTGCAGTGGTTTGCGCCTGGGCATTGCTTCCCAACAAAACCGAGAATACCTACTTCCGACTGTTCCAGGCGATCTCGAACCTCGCCCCAGGTAAGGTGGGATGCATTGTTTGGATTGTAGTTGCACCGACAGTGGTGAATGCGCAACTTTCAGGGTGGCAGCCAACCAGAGCCATGGTCGATTTTGAGTTGGGCGCAATGAATGCTATCTCGGTAAATTAAATACTATTCATGTGTAGGCTGCTGCTCACGATTAGGAGAAACTGCAGTCACTTCGTTTCAGGCCGTATGGCCGAACGTGCTCATTACTGGCTGCCACTTCCACCTGACACAGAGTATCTGGCGAAAAATCCAAGAGAACGGTCTTGCCAACTTCTACTCCGACAACGTGGAGAACTCGATCAATCTGCGAATGATGGCGGCGCTGGCCTTTCTCCCGCCTGCGGAAGTTGCCAATCGCTTCGACGAGATGATGCAGATTCTGGCCAATTGGCGGCAACGGCAGAATGCGGCCACACAGCAAGGGATCGACGCCGTCTTCAGCTACTTCGAGGCCTGTTGTGTTGTGTCGGCTTCAGTCACTGAACTGCAACTGTACATACACAATTACACTATCATCGATTCATTATGTACATGCGCCATGATATATGTAGGCTCGCATATATCACACTTGACCTGCGTTCTAGGACAACTATATCGGTCCGCACCGACTGGGACAGCGGGTGGCCCCAAGAGTCGCCAGAATTGAAGTGTGGAACGTCCGTGACCGCATCCTGGAAGGTTACGGAAAGACCAACAATGAAACAGAGGGGACGCACCGCAGAATCAATCACACTGTCGGCGCGCAAGGGCCCAATTTGTGGAAATTCTTGAAAGCTTTGCAGGTTTACTGCACTAGTGTACCGTAACCCATTTCTGCCTTGTTTCGCCCGTGTGGGACCACTGGGCACCGCCTGTGTGGAGAGATTTTTAGTATTCAAGGGTCAAACTTGAATCTGATCCCGTTTGTAGGTCGACAGACGCTACGTTTAGTGCCTGAGATATGTACAGTACCTTAGATATTCTCTCATGTCCACACATTGCGGCGATACCAGATTGTCCGCTAAATGTCTAGCGGCACCTCACTATCCAGTGCACATTACAGCGCACGCGCTCTCAAGTTTACACTGATGCCAACGTGGTGCCACAGTTTTTTCGCCGCGCCTCAGCGCGGCGAGGTGTATATATACGGATGACAATGTCTGTCTGTCTGTGTGTGTGTGTGTGTGTCCGTCCGTGGCACCGAAGTAAGATATGTGGCATATGTGGTCAAGTAGAGTCAAGGTCGCTGAGTACGGATCTGATGTTCGTTTCTGTTGCTAATTTTGCATTTTCGAGATATTCACAAATAAAATTCAAGAATGTCGAAAATCGACTTTTTCGCCTGATAAGCTAACGGCGAAATTTCTTCAGAAATGGAAAGGGCATAGACAGAGGATAATTTGTAACACAAAAGAAATTTTTTGTAAATGTGGAATTTAATAGAAATACACAATTGTTTGTCAAAATTTGATAAATTGACCAAAATAGAACGTCATTTATTGACGGATGTGAATGCAGAAATTTAGTAAGGCCGTATGTCAATAAGAATTTGTGGTGTAGTTTTCCAGTTTTAATAAATTGCAATTTCGAGATATTTTGAATTAAAATTAAAAAATGTAAAAATCGACATTTTTGTATGATGGACTGGCGGCGAAATTTCTTCGGAAATGGAAAGGGTACAGCCAGCGGATAATTTGTAACACAAAACAAAATTTTTGCAAATGTGAAATTTGACAGAAATACGCGATTATTTGCAGAATTCCATAAATTGACAAAAATAGAACGTCATTTAATGACGAATGTGAATGAAGAAATGGTAAGGCCGTTTGCCAATAAGGATCTGTGACATAGTTTTGCAGTTTCAATGAATTGCAATTTTGAGATTTTTGGAATTAAATTTTTAAAAATGTAAAATAACGACATTTTCGTCTGATGAGCTAGGAGCGGAATTTCTTCAGAAATGGCAAGCGCAGAGACTACGTATAATTGGTAACATAAAAGAAATTTTCGCAAGTATTAAATTTGATGGAAATGTTCAAAATTCGACAGAAATGTCAAAATTTCATAATTTGCCAAAACTTTTGTTTCTTGATGAATGTAAACGTAGAATGGAAGGGTCGTACGTCAAGAGGAATTCCTGATAAAGAGCAACCGCACCAAATTTTTGGCAAGTTTTTGTTGGACGTTACGTTTTCACGCAGGTAGGAAACATCAGATAAACGGCGTCGTATCATGCCGATATCATATAGCGAACGCGGCGATATCACTGAGCGTTAGATCAGCTGTACAGATAACCGTATCGTGGGGATAGCTGCACTTGGAATTGAGGTACACGTTCTCAAGATGCCTTCTCTAGATGAGGCAAACGATGCGTACGAAGTTCACTCTACTGTTCACCAGAATTTGACGGACACAAAGTTTTGGTTGATCTTTTTTCGCCGCGCCTCAGCGCGGCGAGGTGTATATATACGGTTGACAATGTCTGTGTGTGTGTCTGTGTGTGTGTGTGTGTGTCTGTGTTTCCGTGGCACCGAAGTAAGATGTGTGACATATGTGGTCAAGTAGAGTCAAGGTCGCTGAGTACGGATCCAATGTCCGTTTCTGTTGCTAATTTTGCATTTTCGAGATATTCGCAATTAAAATTCGAAAATGTCGAGAATCGACTTTTTTGTCTGATGCGCTAGCCGCAAAATTTCTTCAGAAATGGAAGGACCATGGAACGCGGATAATTTGTAACACAAAAGAAATTTTTTGCAAACGTGGAATTTAGTAGAAATACGCGATTATTTGTCAAAATTGCATAAATTGACTAAAATACAAAGTCATTTAATGACGAATGTGAATGCAGAAATGGAAAGGTCGTATGCCGATAAGAATTTGTGACGTAGTTTTGTAGTCTTTAAAAATTGCAATTTCGAGATATTTTCAATCAAAATATGGAAATGTCGAAAATCGACTTTTTCACCTGATGATATAGCGGCGAAATTTCTTCAGAAATGGAAAGAGTATAGACTGCGGATAATTTGTAACGCAAGAGAATTTTTTTGCAAATGTGGAATTTAATAGAAATAGGTGATTATTTTTCAAAAATCCATAAATCAACAAAATAGAACATCGTTTTTGACGAATTTGAACGCAGAAATGGTAAGGCCGTATGCCAATAAGAATTTGTGACATAGGTTTACATTTTCAATAAATTCCAATTTCGAGATATTTGAATTAAAACTTTAAATAAATGTCAAAATCGAGATTTTTGTCTAATGGCCAGAACAGCTGTTTATTTCGCCGCGCCTCAGCGCGGCGAGGTGTATATATACGGATGACAATGTCTGTGTGTGTGTCTGTGTGTGTGTCCGTGGCACCGAAGTAAGATATGTGGCATATGTGGTCAAGTAGAGCCGATGTCGCTGAGTATGGATCCAATGTCCGTTTCTGTTGCTAATTTCGCATTTTCGAGATATTCACAATTAAAATCCAAAAATGTCAAAAATCGACCTTTTCACCTGATGAGCTAGACGCAAAATTTCTTCAAAAATGAAAATTACAGTTTTAAAATAAATTCCAATTTCGAGATATTTGGAATTAAAATTTAAGAAATTTCAAAATCGAGATTCTCGTCTGATGGCCAGAACAACTGCTTATTGATGAATGTGCACTTGGAAACAGAAATGCGTTCACTGAAAACAGGAATTCGCTCCCACCAAACTTTTGGCAAGTTTTTCGTTGGGTGTAATGTTTTCACACAGGTAGGAAACATCAGATAAACGGCGTCGTATCATGCCGATAACATATAGCGAACGCGGCGATATCACTGAGCTTCAGATCAGCTGTACAGACAAATGTATCGTGGGGATAGATGCACTTGGCATTAAGGTACACATTCTCAAGACACTTCCTCTAGATGCGGCTAACGATGTGTACAAAGTTCACTATACTGTTCACCACAATTTGACAGACACAAAGTATAGGTTGAACTTTTTACACACACAGCTTGTTTCGCCGCGCCTCAGCGCGGCGATGTGTATATATAAAGATGACGATGTGTAGTCCGCGAACTTTTTTGTCCTGCCGAAGTAAAACACGTGACAGATGGCGTCAGGTAGAGTCGATGTCGCCGATTACGGATCCGATGATATTAGCTGTTGCTATTTTCAGAATGAAGGTGGGTGTAACGTTTGAAGTTTGAAACTTTTCGACAAATTATCTCTATTTGCAATGTTACGGTGCTTACGGGGCATATCACGTGCTAAAGCACCGTAGTCTGCTGAATAGACGCCAACTGAGAGTATAAGAGCGCCGTTTTGAGAAGCGCTGTGATGCGACAGCATGGCGTAGGCGGGAAAGCCGCCGGATCGCGCGCAAAAACGTGCGAGCCGACCGCCGAGGTTCAATCCTCGGCGACCATTTTGCTTTTTTTTGCTGCGCTTGATTCTGGTTTTGTCATTTACGTTTTGACGCCGAATAGCCAAACGGCCATCGGCGTAGCGCCTTCTGGTTTCTCCACGTCAGCAAAATTGTTTACATAACCTTAAATCTCTGTGTCCAATGCTAGCGGTAGCGAGTTTCGTTGAAGACTATACCCACGCTCACACCACCACCCCGTCGATTGGCATCTTGTCACACGATGGCGTCGATTAACACCCAGCGAAGTCTTGGCGTCCGTTTCTGTTGCTGAGTCATTGTCGTAGTCGCGTCCGGTTGCTCCAAAAGTGGGCCAAGTTGTTTGCCGAGTTCAGACGCTAGCAAGTTTCCATGTTTGGCAAGTTTTTTTTGTTGGATGTGAGGATTTCACACAGCTAGTAACTTTAGATGAACTTCGTCGTATCATGCCGATAACATATAGCGAACGCGGCGACATCACTGATCACTTAGATCAGCTGTACAGACAACCGTATCGTGGTAATAGCTGCACTTGGTTTATACCAGACGTTCTCAAGCTAATTTCTCTAGATGCGGCTAACGATGTGTATTGTAAGTTCACTATGCTGTTCACCAAGATGTGACAGACACAAAGTACAGGTTGAACTTTTTACACACACAGCTTGTTTCGCCGCGCCCCAGCGCGGCGAGTATATAGGTATACGGACGCTATTGTCTGTGTGCGTGTGTGTGTGTGTTTGTGTGTGCGGTCTAACTAAGCATGACGGTTAGTGATACCCAATGGAGTCGAATGCGCTGAGTAACGTTCCGTTGGTTGTCCGTTTCTGTTGCTAATTTCGCTATTTCGAGATATTTACAATTGAAATACAAAAATGTCAAAAATGGCACTTTTATTTACAAGTCGCATCGGCAAAGTTTTGCTGAAATGGAAAGGGCATAAGACGCGATGAATTTGTGACATAGTTTTGAATTTTAGAATTCACGAAATTAGGGATATTTTCAAGGGTTTTGTCAAAATTCCCAAATTTCGACAATTTCAAACAGCTTAAATTTCAGAACTTATTTGCACCGATGTATCGAGCATAGTCTGCCAAGTATATAGCAACTCGATCTAGATTTTATAATTAACGAAATTTGGGACATTTTCAAGGGTACTGTCTAAAATCTCAGATTTCGACATCTTCAAACGGTTTAAACTTCAAATTTTCTTTGCACGGATGTATCGAGCATAGTCTGCCAAGTACCTATTCAGCGAATAGTTTCAGATTTTACAATTAATAAAATTAGGGATATTTTCAAGGGTATTGTCTAAAATCCCAAAATTTCGACATTTTCAAACAGCTTAATGTCAACTTTCTTTGCACGAATGAATCGAGCACACCCTCCCAAGCATTTCGCAATTAGTTCTAGATTTTATAATTAACAAATTTAGGGATATTTTCAAGGGTTTTGTAAAAAATCCCAAATTTCAAAAGTTCAATATTTCAACATTTTGATTTAAAGGCTTTCAAATATGGCGTAGTCTGTCATTTTCAAGTGGCTTAAACTGAGCATTGGTTTTTCCATGGATGTGTCCGGCACGGTCTGTTTTTGGACCTTTTCGATCGAAAACGAAAGGCGGCAATTCCGTTCACCGTGCGGTTTTGCAATCTACAGCAATGGTACCGTAACCGTCCGCATTTGTGGCCCGAAAGAAAAGGGCGTCGTCCTATTTAGACCCTCTTCATTCCAAAGTGATTCTGCGGCGAACATTCCTGATCCATTTATGGATCAGTACCCACCAATGCACCTTATAGGTTGCGATTGCCCAAAAGTGCAACAAAATAACTCGAGGTAACTGCGGCGAAACTCCCCGAAGAAATGCTCAACTTTCTATTCCGACGCACTATGGAATATACTCCTCAAATGCACGACACACTATGCAGTGCCAATCAAATATCATCGGGTACCCAGTTTTTACTCTAAGTTTGTTCTTCTGCCGCCAATCCAACCCCCCCCCCCCACCACCACAGCAGAGGAAGATCTTCCGTTACAAACCAAACCCATAGTCCATTCAAGAAAGGCGTGCACTGGGTGGTTTATGGAGTCTGCAGACTTCGTGCTTTGGGAAACCCCAATGATTTATACATCGTTGGATACCCCTGTCGGAGTGTGTTGGCACGGTGCGTGTTTGGCCATAATCACGCAACACGCACCGGCTTGAGGCGCACATAAAAAATTCGAGGTTTTGCACAGGGTGGGCGATTTTGATAATTTTTACATCAGTTGTTCCACAAGGTGTCCTCATACCATATTTCAAATATCAGCAGAATCGGTTGTCTACAGCGTTAGTTATGGGCTGCCGCGTGCACCCTACTTTGGTCCAAAATGGCCAAAATCGCTGAAATCGGCCAATAAAGGGTACACTTTTTTAATAACTCAAGAAAGAAATGGTGAAATTTCTTCAAACTTTCTGCGTGTGAACTAGGATCAGTTGTCTACACAATGGAACAAACCCCATCTTGTTCGGTTGCGACACGCTCGAATACGACTCAATCAAAGAGACCCTACTTTTGGCGGAAACGACACTTTTCGGCTTGATTGCGGATCGAGGCCGTCCAGCAGGCCGAAAAGCGTCGTTTCCGACAAAAGTAGGGTCTCTTTAATTGAGTCGTATTCGAGCGTGTCGCAACCGAATGAGATGGAGTTTGTTCCATTGTGTAGACAATTGATCCTAGTTCACACGCAGAAAGTTGCAAGATGCAAGAAATTTCACAATTTCTTTCTTGAGTTATTAAAAAAGTGCACCTTTTTTCGCCCGGCCTCAGCCGGGCGAACCCCTACGAGAGCTTTGCGTCCGTGCGTGCGTGCGTCCGTGCGTTACGCTCTCAGATCTCGGCGTCGGTAAGTTGTAGGAAGGAGATCTTGGGCTCTACGGAAAGGTCTTGACTCACTGATCATTCAGCTAAGAGACTTCGAAATTCAAAACTTTGAATTGCGCGCGCTACAGTAACCCGAAGCTTCAAACTGAAAACGGCTCTAACTCGCTCGTCTTACGTCATAGAGCGGCGCGCGATAGGTCAAGTAAAAGGTCTCGACGTGCGCTTTCGTTTGGCATTAAAAGTTTTCTTAATTACGCAAACACGCAACACGAAAAGCGACATTATCGCGTTTTTAACGCAGAAATCGCTCTAACTCGCTCAGCGTGCGTCGTACGGAGACGATCTTGGGTTGGTTTGATAGCTCTCGACTCACTGATCATTTGTTTCTCTATTGGTCAAAACTCAAAAGTTTGAATTTCGGGAGCTACAGTAACCCAAAGGTTTAAAACGCAAAACTTATCTAACTCTCTCGTCTTCCGTCATAGAGAGACGATCTTGAGTTCGTTGAATAGGTTTCGGCGCACTGATAATTCCGTTAAGAGAAGTCGAAATTCAAAAGTTTGAATTGCGCGCGCTACAGTAACACGAAGGTCCAAAACGCAAAACGGCTCTAACACGCTCGTCTTACGTCGTAGAGCGGCGTGCTATAGGTCAACTAAAAGGTCTCGACGTGCTCTTTCACTTGGCGTGAAAATTTTGTTAATTACGCAAACACGCACCACGAAAAGCGACATTCTCGCGCTTTTAGCGTAGAAATCGCTCTAACTCGCTCAGCGTGCGTCGTAGAGAGACGATCTTGAGTTGCTGGATAGCTCTTGACTCACTGATCAGTTGTTCTTCTATTGGTCGAAACTCAAAAGTTTGAATATCGCGAGCTACAGTAACCCAAAAGTTCAAAACGCAAAACTTCTCTAACTCGCTCGTCTTACGTTGTAGAGCGGCATTCGTTCGACCGTTTGAAAGCTTAACTTGAGGCAGTTGTTGAACGGTCATTCCTAAAGAAATACTTTTGTTTTTTTAAACCCTTGTCTTACGAACAACTTTGTCTGCTAAAAAAATTAATCCCGGGCGATCCCAATGTTGCCTTGCAACAACCGCTCAGAAATGCGTGTGTCTTGCTCAAAAAATTAATCCCGGGCGATACCAATGTTGCCCTGCAAGAACCGCTCAGAAAGCAGCGTGTCAGAAGTAGCGCATGAATAGTGGACTCCGGGCGGGCGCGCGTCATATCGGAAAGGCTTCGAAATACTTTACAAAAGTATCCACTCTTTTGCTCTTCCACTTTAAAATACTCACAAACCACTCTGTATTAATAAAACAACTCAACTTTTTTAAAACAGCTTGTTGGCCAATTTCGGCGATTTTGGCCATTTTAGACCAAAGTAGGGTGCACGCTGCCGCCCATAACTAACGCTGTAGCCAACCGATTTTGCTGATATTTGAAGTATGATATGAGGACACCTTGTGGAACAACTGGTGAAAAAATTATCAAAATCGCCCACCCTGTGCAAAACGTCGAATTTTTCATGTGCGCCTCAAACCGGTGCGTGTTGCGTGATTATGGCCAAACACGCACCGCGCCAACACACTCCGACAGGGGTATCCAACGATGTATAAATCATTAGAGTTTCCCAAAGCACGAAGTCTGCAGACTCCATAAACCACCCAGCGCACGCCTTTCTTGAATGGACCATACATAGTTACAACGCGTTGAATGGCCTTACCACCATGCGGCAACTGTCTTCCGCGAAGTCGTTGGAACAACCGCACTTCCCACTTGCCACGTACGACGCTTTCCTTTCGTCACTAATGAGCGCGGTCTTTTCTATCCTGGTGAAGCAGCCCATTTCTTTGGGGCAACTGCGAGAAGTGATTTTGAGGCTGTCGTCGTACTTGATATCACGTCGGACTTCCTCGCTGACGGTCCCATTGTAGACTTGGCACGTGAGCGGAGGCGAACCTGAAATACAAGCACTACATACTGTAACTCGAAGTCGTCTGCGAGTATTTTGCATAAATTCGAATTTGACCTCCATCGCTGCTGGCGAAGAAAGTGGTTATCCCAAAGAGGGCACAAACTGCCACCGCTAAACGAAGGCTCATGCCTTAGAAGTTTATTATGTCTTGTGGACGACGAATACCTACGATTTGGAGGGTTCCCTATCACATCCGTCTTTTGTACATTACAGCGTACCCATTTCGCTGACGGCGCTTACCGCAGATCGAAGGATTCACAAGCTGACGGTCTGGAGAATAGAATGCATTTGAGTGCACCTGCAGATGTTGCGCATTCAAATTCGCATGACTCCGATTCCAGCTTGTTGTGTGAGTAGTACATTCCCGAGGTAATTCGCTAAGATGGGAGGGACGGCTCTGCTTGCAAACCGATCAGACCCTGCACTGTCGCTTGGTTGAAAACCAAAAGAGGCAACAGAGCAGTGCCACCTCTGGAATATGGCATTCTTCAGTCTTGCACTACTCTTACAGATGCAAAGATATGTAGGTATGTAAGTGCCGTTAATCCTCCAATAAGCGCCCTGGGCGCTTATTTTATCGACCTCGCTCTATGAGGCCGCTTATTGGAGGTGAGGGCGCTTATTGGAGAGGGGGGCGGTTATATCGAGGGAGGCGCTTATTAACTCGACCCCTCGAGGGTGCCAAAACCCCAATGTTTCCATTTTTGTCATATTTTTGTGTATATTTGCATATATTTTAGACTATGACGGTTAAGCTTTGATCAAAGCACCTATAATTGGTCGCTGCACTGTCATAAACAGCATTATCTTGTGTTAGACATGGTCACAGAGTATGTATGGTACTAGTGTTAGTTCTACTGGCACGGCAATAAAGGTGGGCGCTTATTGAAGGGGGCGCTTATTCGAGGGGGCGCATATTGGAGGATTTACGGTAAGTTATGATTTGTGTTAGAGTGAGATTCGTCATTGAACAGCCTACGGTGTCGCTCCATCGGAAATACGCCCTCTGATGAGCAGCGCCCCAGTGGAAGAAATCAAACAGCTGCTGCGAAAAAGTCGGAAAATTTGGATCATTACTTCAGTGCATACTCACTATTCGGTCATGAAACGTACGAGCAAAGGAGCGCTGTGCGAGTCGTCACACGATCACACTAGGCCAGATCGATATAGAATTACTTTATACTCCTTTATCTGAAATTGGGTACCTAGGGAGTAGGGACGATACCTACACTACCGTGCAAATACTACGGAGGTAGTAATACAGCATGAACATTCTAGGATTGACTTTAGATTATTTTGCCACAGGATATACCTGAAAAGAATACCAAGAAGTGATTAGTCACGTCAAATCTAATCTACTGCACCTACCATAAACAAGCTGTTTTAAAAAAGTTGAGTTGTTTTATTAATACAGAGTGGTTTGTGAGTGTTTTAAAGTGGAAGAGTAAAAGAGTGGATACTTTTGTAAAGTATTTCGAAGCCTTTCCGATATGAAGCGCGCCCGCCCGGAGTACACTATTCATGCGCTACTTCTGACACGCTCCTTTCTGAGGGGTTCTTGCAGGGCAACATTGGGATCGCCCGGGATTATTCTTTTGAGCAAGATACACACATTTCTGAGCGGTTGTTGCAAGGCAACATTGGAATCGCCCGGGATTAATTTTTTTAGCAGACAAAGTTGTTCGTAAGACAAGGGTTTAAAAAAACAAAAGTATTTCTTTAGGAATGAGTGTTCAACAACTGCCTCAACGTAAGCTTTCAAACGGTCGAACGAATGCCGCTCTACAACGTAAGACGTGCGAGTTGGAGCCGATTTGCTGTTTGAACCTTTGGGTTACTGTAGATCGCGATATTCAAACTTATGAGTTTCGACCAATAGAAGAACAAACAATCAGTGAGTCGAGAGCTATCCAACCAACGCAAGATCGTCTCCGTACGACGCACACTGAGCGAGTTAGAGCGATTTCTATGCTAAAAACGCAAGAATGTCGCTTTTCGTGTTGCGTGTTTGCGTAATTAAGAAAATTTTTAATGCCAAGCGAAAGAGCACGTCGAGACCTTTTAGTTGACCTATCGCACGCCGCTCTACGATTTAAGACGACCGAGTTAGAGCAGTTTTCCGTTTTGGCCTTTGGGTTACTGTAGCGCGCGTAATTCAAACTTTTGAATTTCGAAACCTCTTAGCGCAATTCTCAGTGAGTCGAGACCTATCCACAAAGCCCAAGATCTCCTTCCTACGACTTACCAACGCCGAGATATGGGAGCGTTCCGAACGAACGAACGAACGGACGCACGCACGCACGAAAAGCTCTCGTAGGGGTTCGCCCGGCTGAGGCCGGGCGAAAAAATACGTCTCGAGCTAGAGATCGTTTGGACTACTTATTCCCCCGTTGTCTGCTGGGACCGTTGGGCTCTTTTGGAGAACTCCAAGAAGACTTGTTCCAGGCTGGCCTGCGACAAGGAGTAGTCGGCCAGGTCGAGCTCCGAAGCCAGTTGGTCCGCTCTGGAGAATATACTCGACCACGAAGATTGCTCTATTGGATTTAGATGACACTCTTGGCTCTCATCCTCGCTGCGGGGCAGATGGTAGGTCAACTGGGTCATGAAGTGCTCCTGCATGTTTTATTGGGCTGTGAATGTGCAAGTCCAACGCTTGAGTGAAAGTGAGGTGAGTGAACCTTCAGTCGCGCTCCTGGGAACTTCTCCACAACTTTAGCTGTGATCTGGTCAGGAACCATGACTGCTTTCGTCTTCAGTTGCAACGTGAAGCCAGTGCCGTACTTGCCTAAAAGGATTCGCATCGTAGCAAATCAGTGTCTCAATGCATAGCAAAACTCCACTTCACAGGACCTTTGATTCTCTGGGTTGAGCCGACGCAGACGAATTGTCCAGCCACCATGATTGCCAGGCGGGTGCACAACTGCTCGCACTCTTCCATGCTACAATCACGAGGTCTACTCGTCTTCGTTTGGTCAGATCGCGCTGGCATTTCAGTGTTGATTCGATACGCGCACTACAACTCAAACCTGTGCGACGTCAGCACGATGGGAATGCCACTATGACGCCTCTCCTCCAGACAATCCCAGATGACTCGCCTTGCGCTGGGATCCACTCCTGCAACACCGTAGCACCAGTTTGCATTGCCTAATCACGTAAACACGCAATACGCACCGGCAGTCGGCTCGTCCAGTAGTAGGACGTCAGGTCGCCCCACGAGAGCCACGGCTAGGCTCAGACGGCGTTTGTTGCCACCGCTATAACGCGTTATGCGAGCGAACACTGCTTGGCAAAGCTTCATGAACTGCCAGCACTACCTACATAGTTCTATAATATTACGACATAAAGAAACTCTCGTCTCGACATGTACAGGGTGTCTCACGGTGGGTGTTTCAACTTTGATGAGCTGTCGCGCGCCGCTGCGCTGACCGACTTTGCTGAAATTTTGTACATACGGACTACCAAGTGTAGCTTAGACACTTGCAGAACATCAGCGCCCTACACTGACTCACGCGTGAATCCGCCTAAATACGCATAAGATGAAAATGACACTTGGCTCTTCGGCTTGTGGCAGCTACAAAGTAGGCCTAGTTGCAGCTAATTTGGCGCGACTTGTACCACCACGAAGAAGACAAGTTGAGCCCTTGAACCGTCTTGGAACGAACATCGTAGCTTGTAGCACGCTCTCGAAGAATCGAATCAAAGCTAGTCTGCAAACCCATAATCAGGACCCACCAGCTGCTCTTGCTGCTGCAGGGCCTCCTCCACGAAGGCCAGCGTCTTTGACGAATTACTCGTTTTCGGATCGGATTCACGCGTGAATCAGTGTAGGGAGCTAATATTTTGCAGTTGTCTAAGTTACACTTGGTAGCACTTATGTACAAAATTTCAGCAAAATCGTTCAACGCAGCGGCGGGCGACAGCTCATCAAAGTTGAAACACCCACCGTGGGACACCCTGTACATCAAAACAATATTCTGCAATTCAGTTCGAACTCAAAGCCGGTACAAACAAACCTATTTCAGTGTTAGACATTACAATGCAAGCCACGAATGATGGAAAGACCCGCCTGTATGTCTGCGCGCGTCTCTTCCGATACTTGGTGATGCCGACTTGGCGAAGCGTGTCTCGGACTTCTCTCTCTATATGCCCTTCTGGCACTCCTCTAATACGCGCGTACATGTAGAGTGTTTCTTGGCCGGTCATCTGCTCCAGCAAAGCGTCGAACTGGGGACAGTACCCCACGTGCTGGCAGGCCTGGAATTGCCAAGGGGCCAGTGAATACTGTAAATCGCGAAAGTTCGGACATGAAAAAACTTCGGACAATTCGGACAGTACCCTTTTTCCGAAGTTTTTTCACGTCAGAATGGCTAATTTTGAGCAAGTGTAACTGATTTATTGCGGTCATCTCATGAGACGCTTTGTCGGAACTTTTTTATGTCCGAATAAGGATTTGTGGCCTTTGTCCGAACTTTTCCCTGTCCGAACTTTTCCCGATTTACAGTATGCGCGCCATTGAAGTTGGCGTGATCAACGAATATTTTGAGGCTGAAAAAGTACTGAAGTAACCGAATAACCGGCACCTACATTTCTCCAGTCTTCTGCGACCTTTTTGCCAAGAATCAAAGCTTGCCCTTGCGAAATGAGGTTTTCTCCAGTCAACATTTGAAATGTACTTGTCTTGCCAGCACCATTGACGCCCAACAGCCCTGTCAAAACGGACATGTTCCACAAAATTTGTACCAATGTGGCATGTGGCATACGGGCAAGAGATTAGGCACCAACCAAAGCATTCGTTGGCACTGACTCGAAAGTTGATGTCATTTACTGCGTGGAGAGGTCCATAGAACTTGTGCAACCCTTTGACCAGAATAGGTGTCTTGAACGGATCGGCTTCCTCAACTTCTTGTTTTTCCAAAGCGACGTCGGGATCCGGCGGTTCTTCTGAGACCTGAGTAGTGGTGTACGTGTCACATGAGTTGCACAACACCACAAATACGATAGGTGTCACAGACGCTTTTGGAGGGAGGTCTACTGTACATGTGTACTTTGAATTTCATTTCTTGGCCTTCTAGTGACAACACGACTCATCACACTCTACTAATAACACACAAACATCGTCACACTAAGACAACACAGTAACAACAATACTAACCTCAATCTCTGCACGTGCCCCTTTGCCAAATGCGCTCTTGATGCGAATAGTAGCCAAGTAGAAAACGCGGCGCAATAAATCGAACTCAACAGCTAAAACGAAGCACCACAGGAGGAATCCTTCGATTCCCATTAGAATGGCCAAACTGGCAGGAGAGGAAAAGAGCATGTTTTCTGACGGCTTGCGCTAAATCAACGAGCAGAGTTACTTACACGTGTATTGATCAGAAGATGCGCAACCTTGCAAACGTTTTACCGCGTCGCTCCCACAGGATTGCCCTCTCCTCCCTTGAAAGGTCCGCATGAGCAGATCAGCCATGGCAAAATTGGGCAGCAGCATATCGATCAGAGTCTCACACAACTGGAGGAAGCTCTGAGCAGCGCAAGACTTCTGCATGTCCACAATCAGTCCCATCAGCATTCCAAGCAGTGCGGAGAAGGCTATTGGCAAGACCACTGGAAATGTAATGCTGATAACGCTGAAGAGAAAGCTAACACCAACTAAGCAGCAATTAATACTCTCTCACATCCGGCGGTCGTCAGAATGAGAAGCAATATGACAGCCTTGGTGTGTGAGACGAACATGAACTGCCATACGTAATTGAAAGGCAGCGCTATCCATGCATAGAGAAGCAGAATTCCCAGAAACTGCCAAAATCTGGTACCCTCCATAATGAGGTTGCGCTTCTGTAGACAAAGTGTGACCATCACTCCAGCAGTGACAACTCCATAGAGGGAGAGGTCATATAGCCAGTTGGCAAGCCAATAGATCACGGGATGAAGACCGGACATAAACTTCAATGAACATTTTGTGTACTTACTGCGAAATAACTGCACTGTTCACAGTATAGTTGCAACTACATTTGTTCAATACTAACCGTCATGTTTCCATGTTCTTGTTCATGAATAGTGACAATGTACATGGCGCATTGTTACCCAAGTTCAATGGGTTTGTGCTATATACATACAGTAGTATTGAATAACGGCAGTTTGTGCTACATAGGCAGCAGTAATACTGTGTTTCGTCCGACGACGCGCGCTCGACTACTGTAGTAGAACCATTATGACTGCACCATTAAATGCTTGGACTTGCTGGCCCTTTCCACCACGACGATGACCACATAACTGCACGTGACAAATGCCATGACGAAAGTGGTTAGTGGAATGACAAAGTCCGATTCCATACGAAGCTCGGTGGCTTCAAGGTACCGCTTGCGCTCCTGCAATCCAAGGGCAGCCAGACATTCTCTTTATCTCCTGCTCTTGGTATAGTACGACCCGTTGGCCGTAAATGGTTGGCACTTGACGGAGTGTCATGACAAGGCCAGTCGACGTATCAACTCGCAAACGTCAATCCCATGAATACAATAACTTAGGCTGACGAGCATCTTACCTCAGGGGTGTCGCCCCACCCATAGTCAATGTCCTGTGATGACGTGTTTAGGGCTGGCAGAGGGGAGTTGACTGCTGTGACTTCCCCAGTCAGAAGAGCTCTGTCCAACATGGCGACTGAGAGAGCCAGCGAATGAAAAGTCTCATTGTTGAAGTAAGCGGTGAACTCTGGAGGCGAGACTGTAGCGTTGATCTCCAGGCCGACCACATAGCTGGTGTCTGTGGAGATGGCGCCATAATGGCTGTAGCTTTCAGAAATGAAGGAGTCTATGGTTTGGCTCTGAAGGAGCTCCTCGAAGTAGACTTGGTCATCAAAGGCCGCCTTGTATCTGAAATTAGGCGCAAAATGCAAAGGATTATGTAGCTGTCACTCTGGAAAGCTAGCTGTTCGGTTCTGCAACCTTGCTAGAACCCTCTCTCCTTCCTTGGTCCCTGGTCCCTTTTCAAACTTGTACACTACAGTGGTCCCACGGATCAGAAACGCGGTCAGCTCTAGGGCGCTCTCATCCTCCTGCTTCGTCGCATGTTTGCCCATGAAGCCAAAGGCAATCATGGCCAAGAAGAAAATCGTCAGTGGTAGGACAATTTGGACCAGCAGGAGAGGCCAATTGCGCAGACTGTACAAGAGTCTTTTGGTCAGCATGGCGCGCAACTGCTGCCGCCACAGTGGCCATCTAGCATTCTTTCTGTATTCTGCAGAACGATCGGAAAAGAACTCGTCCAGATGAGCGTGCGAATCCCCTCCAGGGCGCACAACATCTGGCAGTTCGGCAGACTCGCTGACGTTGACCTCTTCGCCTACTCTGCAATCAAAGCACCATGCAGCAGTTATGGTTGCACATGTGACATCACTGTTTTAATGAATCTCACTTCAGGAACACTTCTTCCATTGTGGTGACGGAGACACCAAGATGCTCGACGCCCAGTTCATCCTGCCGCTCCTCAAGCGCTTGGAACATTGGCACGAAGCTGAAAAGCAGTTGAAAGACGCTTTGTGGTGGTGTACGTTTTCTGCACACACTCTCACCATTGCTTACCGTTCTCGCTGCTCAAAGGGGATGATGTAGGACGCGTCTGTGTGCCCGGTCCAGCCCAGCTCCGCTGCGGGGATTTGACTCTGCATCACTTCTAGCACCTTTGCGGTTCGCTCGTCAGACGTTGACTCGACCACACTTCTTGCAAACGACGCGGTCACGTGATAGCCGGCGCCTATGGATTTGCAATGGATCTAATTGCTACAAATCTTCATTTCTCCCATGTACCGTAAGCTTTTATGTCTATAGTGTCCTCTACGTTAGTACCGTAGTGCTTCTTCAGGAACATAGGGCTGCCGCAGCATTGGAGCTGTCCCTTGGCCAGAATGGCGATTCTGTCTCCCAGGAGGTCGGCCTCCTCCATGTAGTGCGTCGTCAAGAGGATGGTGCGCTGGCGCTTCTCCTCTTGGAGCACTCTCCATGTCTCGTGCCTGAGGCATGTAAGATGAAATGTTTGATTTGGGAATCAATGAAACCTCTGGCGTAACAATGACGTTTCAAGAAGACGAAGGGCAACAGTGCTACGTAATCCCCACTGACTCAAGGGTTCGTTTACAGAGATCGCCAGGTAAAGTCGATAAAACCACGCCACACTCGTCTTTGTGACAGCAGATGTAGCCAACTAAAGCACATGAGACTCACCTGGCGCTTGGATCCATGCCAGAAGTTGGCTCGTCCAGAATCACCACCTGAAATCCAACTGGCAAATGAAATGGAACCATCGTTACAACTGCCAGCCAGCCTTCGCAGCCGCCACCTCTGAGCCTCCAATTAGCGCGATGCAGAGCGACAACTTTCGACACTGGCCTCCGGAGAGGAATTTTGCTCGCGTGTCACTTTTCTCTGCAAGTCCAACGCGCAGGAGAAGCTGCTCCATCTCTGGCCGATAGAAGTCGCGCCCTTTCAGCTGGACATCACACAAGCACTTCTGTTGCACAGCGCTTCAGCAATTCTACCTACACCTTGCACCTTGCAGAAGAACTCCAGGTGTTCAGCAACTGTGAAGTCATTGAACTGCACGTTTTGCTGGGGACAAAGGCCCAGCCGTTCACGTATGGCATCCATAGAGTTTACGATGTCGAATCCATTGACGTATGCGTTTCCAGCGGATGGAGGGGTAAGGCCTGCAAGCCTCAACTACAACTGTTATTGTGAGCCACCATTGTAACTATCATTGGCACCACGACTGGCGACACTCACCTGATAGCATGGCAAAGGTGGTGGACTTGCCAGCGCCGTTGTGCCCTAGCAGTGCGGTTACTTGGCCAGGGAACGCCTTGAGGCTGAGACGATCTACCGCCGGAGTCTGTTCTGCCTGCTCCGAGCCAGTCTGCAAACATAGTGTAAGGAAGCTACTGAGAAGCACATCTTTATCTGTTATGAGGTAACACGCAATCATAAACTATTCAGTCATTCACCACTGCCTTCAGTATCGCCCCCACAATCCTTGATCTCCATCTGACGTGCCAGTACTTCGTCAATCCAGTAATAACAATCGCAGCATCCAAAGCAGGCGGATCCGCTTCGATGTGCTTGACGCCTCTCTCCTCTAGACCGATGTCCTCACGTCCATCAGCGTCATTGCTGGACTTGCTGTATTGCCTCCTGGGGTTCCAGTAGGAGGGCTGACAAAATCGTCGTGGTCACTTGATCGCATTGCAATACCACTTGTTAGAGCAACAATTTCTCACCAGAACAAAGAACAGCAAACTATCAGATGGCGCGCCTCTTCCAGGGTTCACTGCCTCAATGTATCCGGTGAGCAAAACCAAGGCTGAAAACTCTAAGAGCATTATCAACATGTGCAGGCCAACAGTAAGTGAATTGCCCAAATACGGGACTTGGAACAGCCGCGCGAAAAGACCCATCTTTCCTGGAAGACACAACATCTGTGGCAGAAAGTGCGCCTATATAGTATTAGCCAGAGCTCACCCACCTTCAATTTCAAACTTCATGAGCATTTCTGTCGACTGCAAAAAACCATGGTTGAAGTTCAGGCAAGCCAGCAACTGTAGCCAGAAGCTGGGTGCTAAACCCCAGACGGAAGGAATTCCCGCAGCCAGTATGCACAGGAGCAACCACCCAAGAAACGCCACAATTGTGGCGGCGTTGCCTGAAAACGCAGTTCTATAGTCTCAACGAAACTCTTCATCTGCAATCACAGCATCATACCTGAATGGAAGATGGCAGAAGTGAGAAAGGCGAAGTAGACAACGCAACAGGAGTAGGGTAGAAACAGGAGAAGCAACGTCATCGTGTAGGTAAAGGATCCGGTCATCACCACAGCAACCAACAGTGCGTAGCTCAGCACGACGGTAAGCTTCAGAAATTGCCAGACGAAGTGTGCCAGCCATTGAGTGGCCTTGCTAAGTCCCATCACTTGCATGTAGTCCTGAAGGTGTAATAGAATGCAACAATGACATCGTGAAGTTCAAACCACGCTGATGGAGTACTCACTAATCTGTACTGTGTACATAACCTTCATTTAGGTACCTACCGTTCTGTAGTACTGACTATCATTTCAGCTGACATTATTATGTGCTGCCCCGATTTGAAAATACCATTCATTGAATTGTTCAATTGTCTATGTGAAACTACCTGAGCGCATGTATATTTGTCATAAATGTGCAGTCCTGTGTTCTCCACTGTGAAACAGAACAGTCCTAAAAGTAACTACTACAGTATCAACATTTAACTGTATGTAGCCTCATGGTGATATGCACTGAGTGTGAAACCGTCGCTAGCCATCCGATGATCAGAATTTAGTTCTCAGTCACTTGCATCGATTACAGCCAATCAATCAATCACCTTAGTTCCAGCCTGTTTCTCTTGCACCAATGACCTGGTTATGTGCATTGTGCTTGTCAAGAGCACAAACCATATGAAGTACGGCAGAGCACTGCCGAATATTTGCAGAATTATCGGATTCCAACTGCTGTGCTCAAGTGCTGGCATCTTTTTGAACTTGATGGCGGGATATTTGTCCTCTGGTGAATTGAAAATCGCCTAAGCGCAAGAGGAATGTAGGTATGTAGGTAAAGATGATTTCACTTGCACTTTCAAGTTCGATAACTACATCTATTGACCACAAATACAAGAATCGCCTGGTCTGCCCCATTCGCTCTGCGATTGGATTACGGTACTATGCACTGTGTCGGCTTGTCTAGAAGAAAATGAACTTGAACTTGAAGAACGGTAACAGTGATTAAGAGCAGACTGTTGACGTAATACGAGAATCCGCCAACAGTCGCCTGCGCCTTTGACGGCATACTGTACCCTTCATGGTCGTTGAGCGGAGGTATTGGAGTCTGAGACGCACACAAAAGTTCCTGTACCAATGCAAGCAGTGCCTACCTACCTATTTCACTTTCACAACTGCTGAGAACGTTTCACTACAGCGCATGAACATCGCACGCATTTGAAAACGAGCCAACCTTGTCCAGAGCCCTCTGGAATGCCAGGAAGCCCCTGTAATAGTAGCTGGGCGCGTCCCACTTCTGCTGTTGGGGGCCTCCGTCCCAGGGCCACACAGTGGGACGGGGAAGGGAAAAGGTGCCGAGTTCAGACTTGTCGACTTGCGCTTTGGACAGCGCCGAGGTCTTCCAGTAGCCGCCCTCGAGGTACCAGCCGAGGTCGGCGAAACGAAGATTGTATTCAAGTGGATTGCCGTCAGATGCGAAAGTGACGCCGCCTGTAAGCGGCAAATTTCAGGGAGTTTGACTCGAGCGCGCGCAATCGAAGCACCCACAGAGCAATCCCGTTAGGCAGAGGGCCACCTCCGCGGGGTCGCACGACCTGTGCCGGCCGCGGGCGAAACAATTGTAGGCGTCCTGAAGTCGGCGACTACATAGTTGTTGCATTGAAAGACGCTAGGAAAGGACTTCTCTCTCGAATTCACCGGTGGTTCTTGCGCTGCTGAGGAATAGGCCGTCGTCAGCATCGCCGCCATTTGTGGATCGGATGAGACACCTGCAGCAAGGGGTACGTGTAGGCAAGCATATTTCAACAATGGCTGAACAAGACCTATGACAGGAGCCCTGATGAAGGCTGGTATTGATCACGGTGAAAGACTGCCTTGGAGTCAAAGTATGAGTACGCCTTAGCCTGCTATGTAGTTTTCTTACCTTCCACCGTAAATTTATTTTCAAAGCGTGCGGCGAATCTCTTCATGATCTGCAGATTTCTTGTAGTGTTCGGCGAGAAGAGCACTTTTGGTACTACATTGGATGTGCTTAATCTCTTATAGCAGTTCAACGGAGTGTCATGCCGCGGGTCGTGGTCCTCATTTGCCAATGCAAAGAACGGAACGGCCACGCCAGACGACGGCCCGAAGTCACGTAGGTCACCATGGAGCAACAAAGGTGGAAATGTCGTGATTTTCTGAAGGAAAGGTGTACTAGGACCGGGACAGCGCACTGACGGCGGCGGCGACGACGACGACCACGACGGCGACGACGACGACGACGACGACGACGACGACGACGACGACGGCGACGGCGGCGACGACGACGACCACGACGGCGACGACGACGACGACGACGACGACGACGACGACGACGACGACGACGACGACGACGACGACGACGACGACGACGACGACGACGACGACGACGACGACGACGACGACGACGACGACGACGACGACGACGACGACGACGACGACGACGACGACGACGACGACGACGACGACGACCTGGTTCGTGTCGCGCTGTCGCCGTTGCGCTTGTCCTTGATTCGGTTCTTTCACTGGGAGAAGGCGGAGGCCGAGGAGAAGGGAGAAAACAACGGCGGGCAAAAGGAGCTCGAGAAGCGACCAGCAGACGGCCCTGCGCTGCAGCAATGCGTTCTTCCAGATAAGCAACCGCAACTGACTCCCACCTGCCATTTCTAACGTGTCTGGTTTGCAGTTTGCACCTTTCACAGTACGACAATAGGTAGTCTTATTTGCCAACGTCGTACGGCCGACAGCTTTGCAGGCCAACGGCAGACATCATGAAACTGGATAGCCTGCTAGCGGCGTCCACAGACAACAACGAATCGGATAGAAAGAAAAAGAACCGGCGCAAAAAGTTTGCATAGCGCCACAACGAGGCTAGTATTGTTTGAGTTTGAGATGCAGAAAAGATTCACGAACAATATGTGAAAACCGTTCCAATCATACACAATAGTCCACTCGGAGACTCTTTCGGTAACACATTCATGCTTATTCAGTCTCTCTCTATGTACGTGTATGCTGAGCTGAGAAGCACACAGTAGCTAGCCACTAAGCAGTGTTTGCCGATTTCGTACCCAAAAGTTGGTGAAATCGGCGATTCTATGAATACGCAAAAAGTTACAAATTCTACCAATTTCCTGAATTTGGCTCTGCACTATAGTACATCGTTCGATTTATCCACATTGGCGTTATCTGCCAGCAGCCTTGCTAGCTAATTAGCCTGACAGTCTTTAAGTGGATGTGTAGGGGCCTTGCGACGATATTGCGACACACATATTGTATCACTCAAAATAATCTGGTGATGCAGCTTTGAAGCTCATCGCTTGGCTTCGCTTCCAAGTCAAGCTTGCCAAGTACACTTGCCTCTGCCGCTTTGGTACGCACTGTGCAGTGTGTGGGCACTGATGACGATGCTACTGCATTAATCGGACAATTAATTTGTGCTAATACAGTAAGCTATGCCGCGAGACCGCAAGTGCACGGAGTGTCCAGAGAGACTTCAGAGTACAACTGTGCTGGAGGAGCACCTGACCACAGAGCATCTGGAGTGGTTTCCCTACGAGTGCAAGTACTGCTCCAAAGTTCGTCTGCCCACTGAAACTGCCCTCAGGGAACACTATGGAGAAATTCACCCCAGCAAGAAATTCATGGTAGGTATCATTGGCGCTTCAGCTAACAACCGACGCTGACAAGTGGCAAGTGTTTCAGGTGTGGTTCCACCCCAACCAGGAGAAGAGCCAGTGGCTAAGGGGCAGACTCAGTTCTGAAGCAGCGAAAATTCAACCTGACATAAAGATTGACACAGTGGCAATTGATGATGAAGAAGAAGAAGCTAACGGAAGAGTTTCTCCAGACGAGAAGACTGCGAGGCCAACTGAAGATGGAGAAGGAGGATTTGAGATGGAAAGCAATCTTTCTCCTCCTGCAGGTCATAGCAACACGTTCTGCACACCATTCATTACACCGACTTTTGATTTCGTACTGTCTGTATGGGCCGAACAGTTAAAAATTCAAACATACATACCAACAATTTGGGAGCCATGCTTCTTTCAGCCTCCATGAAAACCGACACTTTGAACGTCTGCGACGACGCTAGTGAGAGTAGTGGTTCCACACCTGGTGTAGCTGCGACTTCTGAAGGTGACAAAACTGCGGATGACACCGAACCATCCCAGTTGGAAAAGGCCTTGATGCCTCTAGCCCTGCAGAATGCGGAAGGTGAGATACATACAGTGCTTGGCAAGTACTGGCAGGTACGGGCGTTGTACATTGGTTGGTTAGTGCATACCTCTGGCACTCAGAGTGGTCAACAATCTTCCACTGGCACTGCTGATATTGTATTCCAGAAACAGCTGAAGGGAGCAGTGAACCACTCTCTGACACGCGGCACAATCCAGCCCCTCGTCAGAACAGGCAGTTGAAAAGGACGCTCTTCTGCGTTTCGTGCAACAAGTCAATGAAGAACAGCCACGCGCGACAGCACACCGCCAGCCATCTCGCCCGCGAGTGGGGCTTCTACGGCTGGATGTGCATACTGTGCGACAAGCAGTGCAGCCAACTGCATCTTGTGAAGGGGCACGTCAAGCGACTCCATTCAAAAGGGCTGGACTTGGAGTTCAAACTTGTCTGCCGATGAATGCATTATATTCAGCTGAATACTGGGAGTAACGGCTGCGGTCGGACACTGTTTGAACGTTTGCAATTAATGTGAACTCGCCAACATTTAGAAATTTTAGCGAATTCGAATCTACTACCTAATAGTCAAAGAGCGAAGCGTTGCAAAAGTCTAGAGAACACTGACGTCCCTAAAGTTGTTAATCAATATCATCCTACTTGTTTTGTTGCCTGTCTCCAAGTGACTTCTCGTTATCACTGCCTATAATGACATACAAAGTGCATGCTCAATTAACAATCGCAACTCCAAGGCTAGCTCTTTAGAATTAGCAATAAACGGCGGCGACTGCAGCCTCTTCATTGAAGATCGGCTGTCCAACGAATTGGGCGACGCTTTCAAGCGAATGTTTTGCTTACTGTATGGCGGAAATTCAAATTTGGAGAATAAGAAGTTGACTGCCGTCTCTCGTGGTGCTATCTGCAAACACCGAAAATTCAGAAAAAGAAAACGCACGTGGTAAGAACGCCAGGATTCACCAGATCAGAATGTTTAATCGGCTTTTCACCAATAGATTATGACGACAATAGATTGAAGCGACAATGCTCACATGAGCAAATCTAGTGTACCTATCGCATTGAACAGCATTGCTGTCGTCGAATAGGCAGGGCAATGTTTAGTGAATTCCAAAATGCTCGTGTCAATGCTGGATGAAATGTACGAATTCTTTCTAACAATTTGTGCTTTGTTCTTTAAACAGAACAAAATACTAGGAGACGTCAGCTCTTTAGACGGCCGCTCCGTCCAAAGATCTACTGGAGCTTTGGAGGATTGACGATCGACTGCGCACTTTGCGAAGAGGCCGACTTCCCTGCAAATGTGAGCTTTTAGAGTACTGTACATAGGTGGTCATTTGTATAGCACAACGACTGAATGTCGCTGCAGTTGTTGTTGGGAGGGACAGTGTCTTGTGCATTGATAATGAGGTTGTTAATGCACGCGTTGATGTACACTACGCATGTAGGTATGTATTCACACAACAGTTGTGTCACTCAACATTTCTACCATGCTTCTTTCAACAGCGCGAAAACTCGGACACCCAAGCAATCGAGAAACAACTGCATCGCAGGCGGGGACCGCTTCCAATTGATACCGAAGACCCCAAGAAAAGCTGTCTGATATTGAGTGTCCATTGACCTATTGTAGTAGCCGATTGCCGTGTTGTTACTTGCTCTTGTATTAGAACAAGAGTTGGGATGCAAACGACAGAATGTTCCGTTCGGTGTGTTCTGCTTTGTTGTTATCCATTGTTCTGCGCTTGTACACAATTATGCATTGGCCAAATGTGTACTGCACATACATAGATAGGTTGACTTCTGTTTGGTTACCTAATCTACTACAACTCAACGTCATGTTGCATGTCCGCCGCGTCGACGACCAAGGATGCCAGTCAGGCAACGTCATCGCAATGGGACAAATTGTGCATTGTCGGACCAATGGCGGTAGTGGCGCCGAAGCCAGGATCAGAGCAGTCGAACGAAAGATTCGCTTGATCTTGATTGGGTGCTGCGCGCGCTGCAGTTCGTTGAGGAAGTATGTTGAATCTACAGCTACAATCATGGGCAAAATGACTGATGGCCGATGATTTTGTGTCGATGGTGTTCGCGGTGGGAGACATGGCGGCTTCCAAATACGATCCCATTGCTCTCGTATTAGCCGATAATCAATCACATCGGATGGTTGGAATCACGTTTTGCTCAGTTGTCGCCGCATGTGGACCCACGCAACATTATACAGCTGTCCCTGCTAGAATCGTGAAACTTGCTGTCCTAGAAGTAGCTAACGGTCCGATCAGAGTCCCCTCAACAATTCAACAAATGTCAGCTCAGAGTTCTATGCGCTGCCCAGAGTGCAGCAAAGCTCCTCTGAATGAGGCAGCATTGGAGGAGCATCTGGCGGCCGACCATCTCGAGTGGTTCCCCTTCGAGTGCAGATATTGTCCCAAAATGAGACTGGCCACTGAGTGCAATTTGAGGGAACATTTCTCCGCTGCCCACCCCACAGAAATGTTCACGGTCAGTTTGTGCACTCTTGGCGTGATTGCTGCTTCGGAGCGCCTGAGTTTGGACATAATAATTAGCTTGTCGAGTGTCAACTTACCCAGGTATGTACGTCAATTTCACGTACAATATCACCCTACGGGTGTATGTACGTATGCAGTTGAGTTAATTGGTGTAGTCTCACTTCTCTCAATTCACTGGCACCAAACGCGTTCAACGCCTTCTGCTGAATGTACACTGCAAGCGCCGTTTCAGCTGATGTGTCGGCCGAACGAGTCTAAGGCAGAATGGATGAAGACCAAAATCGCCGAGAGCAAAGCTGCGTCGAACGGCCAAGTCGGCGGGAGCCATTCAGCCATCATAAAACACGACGTTTTGGACGTCTGCGACGACGACGGCAGTGACGCCGGCGGCTCCACAAGCGCTTTGGACGCCACCGTCCCTTTCGCAGCTCTCAGTTCTGCAGACGCCACTAGTACGACGACGGCAAGAGTTGACGAGAAGAGTAATAGTGGAGACGACGCAATTGGACTGACGACTGTGACATCTGCTACTCCTCAGCAGAATGCTGAAAGTGAGCTACTCAGTGCACACTGCAAGCATCATGCTAGTAGTCATCGTAACCATCATTATCATGGATCCTAAATCATCCTGAATCACGCTCAGTTACAGCATCATTCACTTCCATTTCAGCCACTGCAGAATCCACACTAGACTTCGGGACACCCAGTCAAGTTTCTCCTTCCGCTAGCAGCAGTTCTGCTACTGCCAAGAGCCGAAAGCTGAGGAAGCCGACCAGTAAGCCGTTCTGCAACTCCTGCGACAAGACTGTGAAGGAGAAGTCCTCACACGCAACGAGCCACTTGGCCAAAGAGTGGGGAGTTTACGCCTGGAGCTGCAGGCTCTGCGGCAAGCAGTGCTCCCAGCCTGCAAACATGAGGCAGCACGTCAAACTGTGCCACATAAAAGGGCTGGATTTGGAGCCTGCTGGCATTGGAGTTGAACTTCTGTAAATGGCACAAATTGTTGCCAGAGTCGGAGGAGCCAAAGCCAATCAGAGATGTCATTTTGCCCCTGCCATCGAAAGCTAAGCAGTGGACCTAACATTTTGGGCCTATACAGATCAGAGTGGCCAATAGAAACTCATTGTAGCGTCAGGTTAAATCATGTTGCCTACAAAATTCCACTTTTAGTTATGCCACCGTCTGTGTTTCAGTTCTCAGTAACTGCAACTTCGTTTTGGTTATTGGAAGTCCAGATGTCTCATGTTCGTGTAAAACCATGCTTGGGTGTTAGTATTTTGTAGACTGCCTAACAGAGATTTTGAACTTCGGCTGGCTTGTTTAGGCAGTTGTTACTACACCGAACCAAACAATTTGCTTTTGTCGTAGAAATTGCACGTATTTGTGAAAATGAGCTAAACTTTTGTGTCACTCTAGCTTTGCACAAGGGAAAGTAAAATGCGAGTTTCAGTTTCTGTTGCGGCATTTCTAGCCGTTTCGGTTCAGTTTCAGTTTAGGTAACTGATTGTAACTCAAAAGTGATACTAATCGTAGTTCTACTGGTCAGGCCACCCTGATGCAGACTGGTGCAACTCCTGATGCTCGCATCTCCAAATCCAGCCTTACAGAACTGGCTTCGAGCGGTGGAGACTATGACAAATTTCTGAAGGATCAAAACACTCGTGAGTATCGCGACGCGTTGAGGCGCATGCGCGCCGTACTGTATGACGGCAAGTCGAGAAATGGGAACGGACTAGCGCATAATGAGGTTGTCGCGACTCCGCCTGCATCCATCAGAGTCGGCCAAAAGACTTCTGGCAGCAAGTCTATGAACAGAGCCAGAAAAGGCAACGGGACTCGAAAAGTAACTACAATGTTTCCAAAGTTTTGAATACCGTAAATACCCTATAGTAGGGGGGCGGGGGGGGGGGGGTGTTTTGTGGCTGCTGGGTTGGTGCTTTTGGGTGCCCAAGTGTTTTATTCTTTGTTGGATACCCCTGTTGGAGTGTGTTGGCGCGGTGCGTGTTTGGGCATAACCCCGCACCCCGCACCCGTTTGGGGCGCACATAAAAATTTCGAGTTTTTGCACAGCGTGGGCGATTTTGATAGTTTTTACACCAGTTGTTCCACAAGGTGTCCTCATATCATATTTCAAATTTCAGCGAAATCGGTTGGCTACAGCGTTAGTTATGGCCTGCCGCGTGCACCCTACTTTGGCCCAAAATGGCCAAAATCACCGAAATCGGCCAAAGAGGGTACACTTTTTTAATAACTCAAGAGTGAAATGGTGAAATTTCTTTAAACTTTCTATGTGTGAACTAGGATCAATTGTCTACACACTGGAACAAACCCCATCTTATTCGGCTGCGACACGCTCGAATACGACTCAATCAAAGAGACCCTACTTTTGGCCGAAACGACGCTTTTCGGCCTGCTGGACGGCCTCGATCTGCAATCCAGCCGAAAAGCGTGGTTTCGGCCAAAAGTTGGGTCTCTTTGATTGAGTCGTATTCGAGCGTGTCGCAGTCGAATAAGATGGGGTTTGTTCCATTGTGTAGACAATTGATCCTAGTTTACACATAGAAAGTTTAAAGAAATTTTACCATTTCACTCTTGAGTTATTAAAAAAGTGTACCCTCTTTGGTCGATTGCGGCGATTTTGGCCATTTTGGGCTAAAGTAGGGTGCACGCGGCAGGCCATAACTAACGCTGTAGCCAAACGATTTCGCTGAAATTTGAAATATGATATCAGGCCACCTTGGGGTACAACTGGTGTAAAAATTATCAAAATCGCCCGCCCTGTGCAAAACCTCAAAATTTTTATATGCGCCTCAAACCGGTGCGTGTTGCGTGATTATGCCCAAACACGCACCGCGCCAACACACTCCTACAGCGGTATCCAGCGATGTATAATTGATTGGGGTTGCCCAAAGCACAAAGTCTGCAGACTCGAAAAACCACCCAGTGCACGCCTTTCTTGAATGGACTATAGTAAGCCCCTCCCCATCGAATAAGGCACCCCCCCCCCCCCCCCCCCCCCCCCCCCCCTCTCCAATAGCACCTTCACTAGAGGGAGGTCTACGATGCTAAAGCACTGCTACTACTGTAACGTAGTTAGCATAGTAAGTACCACATACGTACATAGTAAGTTAGTAAGTATGCCTTCAGTACATGGTATGTTAAGTATATTTAGTGCCCGGATGGTATAGATTGTATGGCGTACGTATGTACGTACATACATTATGTATGTGTACCGGATTCTTCTGCTTGCGCGTCCCCTCCTTGTCCCATCTTCAAGGCCTTGTCGCTGGCGAAGAGTGGGGACGCTTAAGCGGACAACTCCGGTACCTTGGGTCACCGGAAGAGGGGTTGAAACATTGAGCAGCCCTTCTCGAATAAGAACCCCCAGAAAGAGATAATCCCGGGAGCGTGTTAGAATATTCACGGTAATTCGATCGTATTGTTCATAATCACAGGCTATATATAATGTTTTAGGATTTCGCCCTGCCAGCAGATATTCTGGACCTGCGAAAGACGGTTGCCTGCGCGCTGTGCGGAGAGGACGGTTTCCCTTTGAACGTGAGTTTGCACTGATGCTGTCCGCCTGTGTTTGGTTTGTAGGTTTGACTGTATGTTTGTAAATATGACTTGCCTGGTCATCAACTAACGGTTTACTATATGCGCAATATAGTCATCACGAATAGTGACACGTTGCTGCCATTCTTGTATTACCATCTACACATAGTTACCTTGCTCTCACATTTCGAATCAAAATTTCGTGGAAAACAGTGCCATTGTTGACTTCCCAACGTCGTGTGACGTAGATGATTTCACAAGGAAAGTTTCCTGCCAACGTTTCAGCAGCGATACATTTTGGAGTACCACTCGAGGAAGAGGCATCAGGGTCGCCAGAAGGGTAGAAGGTCTCGACACGACGCCGAAGCAGACGGCGACAAGAAGACATTTATCCAGTTGTGCTTCCCCCAGTTATTCGCTGCTGAGGAAGCCAATGACGCAACAATGTAGTGCGCGTGAAGAAGAGGAATCATTTTGGCGTGGTCAGACGGTGGTGCCATCTTGCAGAGATTCTGTATGAGAATAGACTTAATTGCCTACGTGCATAGGCTCGCAAACGAGAAACGCTGTAGGTGGTAGAAACGAAGTGATGTGCAGCTATGCGCTTCATGGCAATCTCTGAGAGGGTGCCCTGTGGCTGATGTGCTTCTATCAGATGTCGTCCACGATTCTTAGCTATCTTGTTCCTCGTTCCTCGATCTAACTAGCAGGCGGCCGGGCTAATTGAGCTCTTACGAGGTTACCTAGCTTCCGCTGGATCCTACACTACCGCAGGAAATTGAAGCAACTCTTACTGTACCATTTACTGCTGCCATTCCACGCTATGAGTGTTGCCAAGTGCACAGAGTGTCCGGAGACCACGTACAGTACAACTGAGCTGGAGGAGCACTTGACCACTGAGCATCTGGAGTGGTTCCCATACGAATGCAAGTACTGATCCAAAGTTCGCCTGCCCACTGAAACTGCCCTCAGGAAGTGCATCCCAGCAGATAGTTCATGGTTGGTTTTGTTGCTGCAACGCTTGCATCTCCACTTGCGTAGTCTGAAACCTGTAACTGTAAGCGCTGCTGGACAATTCGGTTGCATGGGCTGAGTTTTTCAAGATGTTGAGCGTCAATGTCCGCTTACCATAGCCCACCAGGTTTTGTAGCAAGTTCACACAACATAATGGACTTTCAGGTCATGTTCCATCCCAACCCGGAGAAAGCAGAGTGGCTGAAAGACAGGCTATGCTCTGCTGGGCTGGCGAAGCCCAAACAGTTAGCCCAACTTCCCAATGGCATAAAGATTGATGTCGTGGACATTGAGGACGACGAAGATGACAAGCAGGTCAGAAGTCAGAACGAAGGCTGCGCCTGTGAGGAGCACGCCTAAGCCACCAGAGAAAGGAGGAGGTAGTCGAGCAAGAGTGGACTGTTCCTACGAAAGGGAGTATGGCAGTGAACTTACCATCTCTCCTCCTTCTCCAACCGACACTCTAAGCAGAGGAGGTTCTTAGCGATTCGTCTAACATCTACTTATGTCTCAATTTCCACTAATGACTCTCCATTGCAGCCAGTGGAGGGCCGCTGTCGCCCCACCTTTCCAAATGACCCAGTAGTGTGACACCAATCAACATTAAGCCTCAAAACCCTGCAGGTTGTGGCAACCACATACATTGTAGGATTCTGCCGGGCCTGCAATAAGGTTGTGACAGAGTACGGACACGTGGAGAGCCACATGGCGCAACAGTGGGACATTCACAAGTACCGCTGTGGTGTCTGCGGCAAGAACTGCATTCAAGTTGAACTTTGAAAATTGTTCAGAAACACAATCAATCGGATGAGGCGACACACTCAAAACAAACGCCCAGTCCTTGTTCCGACGGGAGACGACGGCGACAGCCCAACAAGCTGTGTGTGTAAAAAGTTCAACCTATACTTTGTGTCTGCCAAATCTTGGTGAACAGTGTAGTGAATTTTATTCGAATAATTAGCTGTATCCAGAGAAGGTATCTTGAAAACGTGCACCACAAATCAAGTGCAGCTATTACTACGATACGGTTGTCTGTACAGCTGATCTAAAGCTCAGTGATATCGCCGCGTTCGCTATATGGTATCGGCATGATACGACGCCGTTCATCTGAAGTTTTATACCTGTGGGAATGCGCCACATCGAACAAAAAACTTACCAACAGTTTGGTGCAGTCGTTCTCTACCAGGAATTTTGTTTGGTGCATGTATTTCTGCGTTATGACGTTTTTGTCAATTTTTGGAATTTTAGCAAATTGTCGCGTATTTCTATGAAATTCCACAATTGCAAACAATTTCTTTTGTGTTACTAATTATCCGCGGTCTACGCTCTTTCCATTTCTGTAGAAATTTCGCCGCTAGCTCATCAGACGACAAAGTCGATTTTCGACATTTTCATATTTTAATTGTGAATATCTCGAAATTGCAATACAGTACTAGTTGAACGCTGAAGGGGACCTTCAGGGTGGCACTCCGCTTGTTCCGAAGCAAAGAAGACTGTCGCTCGTCTCGCTACTCGGTAATAAGCCTTCACGGAAACAAACGCGGGGGTTTCGTGTTCAGTGTCTACGACAATGTTGGAACAAGTTTGGACAAGTTTGGACGTGTTTGAATGTGTTTGGACAAGTTTGAACATGTTTGGACATATTTGGACAAGTTTGAACATGTTCGGACAAGTTTGGGCGTGTTTGAGGCGTGTTCTGACGCGCAAAGCAGACCAAAGGAAGCCCAAATGGCAAAATAAAAGCTGGATTCGCGTTCAGCACTGCTGAATACCCCAGAAACAACTGTCAACTCAATTTTGAAATTTCGACCCCTTGATCCAATTTTTGGCCGGCCGGGTTGCGAAATCAGCGTAAAGGCGTCCCAAATCGCAAAACAAACACCGGATTCGCGTTCAGCGTCGCCGAAAACCCCCGAAACAAGTGAAAACTCAATTTCGAAAATTTGACCCCAGGATTCAAAAATTCGGCGCGGCCGGGATACGGTACCACAAAATAGTCAAGACACTTCGTCTAGACCAACTTTTGACGTAGAACACGTTGCGATTATCAATTTACCGCTAAAGGCATGCTTTCCAATCCAAAACTCCACCCAAAGTCGAAATTCGGAATTTTCCGCTCGGGACCCGGCACTTTTGTCACCGCAGATCTCCCAAACGACAAAAGCGATCTCGGCGGTTTTGGTCTCAAACGAAAGGTCATACAATTGTCCTTGCCGGATCGAAGAATTTGCGAGGATCCACCGTCGCAAACTCGAGTTACGATTTTTTAAAGGTCGGAAGAAATTTTGAAAATTCAAATTTTTTACCGTACTCCCGCGTCGGACCACCTAGGGAGCCCGTTCCGGTGATCTCACCTAGAGGATCCAAAGGCCTACAACATATCCAAAAATCATCAAAATCGACCCACTTTTGCGAAAGTTATGGGCTATTGTTTTTTTTTACTTAGCAATAATTTGAATTTTTGAATTTTCGCAAAATTCTTCCACTACCGGAATTTTCTAGCTTCTTGTCCACCCTGCGCGTCGACTCAACCTATCTAACGCAAAAAACCGCTTGGCGATCCGATTTGTGTAGCGCGAGAAAAGCTGTTAAGACGATTCTGTTCAATCCGACGCCCCCTATAGCACTCCTGCTTTTGCAAAGCGGAGTGCCAACAAGCTGTGTGTGTAAAAAGTTCAACCTATACTTTGTGTCTGTCAAATTTTGGTGAACAGTATAGTGAACTTTGTACACATCGTTAGCCGCATCTGGAGAAAGTGTCTTGAGAATGTGTACTTTAATGCCAAGTGCACCTATCCCCACGATAGGGTTGTCTGTACAGCTGATCTGAAGCTCAGTGATATCGCCGCGTTCGCTATATGTTATCGGCATGATACGACGCCGTTTATCTGATGTTTCCTACATGTGTGAAAACGTCACATCCAACAAAAAAACTTGCCAAAAGTTTGGTGCGAGCGAATTCCTGTTTTCAGCGTACGCATTTCTGTTTCCAAGTGCATATTCATTAATAAACAGCTGTTCTGGCCATCAGACGAAAATCTCCATTTTGAGATTTTCTTAAATTTTAATTCTAAATATCTCGAAATTGGAATTTATAAAAACTGTAAAACTATGTCACAAATTCTTATTGGCATACGGCCTTACCATTTCTGCGTTCAAATTCGTAAAAAAACGATGTTCTATTTTGTTGATTTATGGAATTTGAAAAATAATCACGTATTTCTATTAAATTCCACGCTTGCAATAAATTTCTCTTGCGTTACAAATGATTAGCAGTCTATACTCTTTCCATTTCTGAAGAAATTTCGCCGCCATATCATCAGGTGGAAAAGTCGATTTTCGACATTTTCATATTTTGATTAAAAATATCTCGAAATTGCAATTTTTAAAAACTTCAAAACTATGTCACAAATTCTTATCGGTATACGACCTTTCCATTTCTGCATTCACATTTGTATTAAATGACTTTGCATTTTAGTCAATTTAAGCAATTTTGACAAATAATCGCGTATTTCTATTAAATTCCACAGCTGCCAAAAATTTCTTTTGTGTTACAAATTATCCGCGGTCCATGCTCCTTCCATATCTGAAGAAATTTCGCGGCTAGCGCATCAGACGAAAAAGTCTATTTTCGACATTTTCGAATTTTAATTGCGAATATCTCAAAAATGCGAAATTAGCAACAGAAACGGACATCGGATCCGTACTCAGCGACATCGACTCTACTTGGCCACATATGTCACTGACTTTACTTCGGTGCGACGGAAACACACACACACAGACACACAGACAGACATTGTCATCCGTATATATACACCTCGCCGCGCTGAGGCGCGGCGAAAAAACTGTAAAAGTATGTCACAAATTTCTGCATTCACATTCGCCAATAAATGATGTTCTATTTTTGTCAATTTATGGAATTCTGACAAATAATTGCGTATTTCTATGAAATTCCACATTTGAATAAAATTTCTTTTATGCTACAAATTGTCCACGGCCTATGCGCTTTCCATTTCTGAAGAAATTTCGCCGCTTGCTCATCAGGCGAAAAAATCGATTTTCGACATTTTCATATTCTAATTGTAAATATCTCCAAATGGCGATTTTTCAAAACTGAAAAACTGTGTCACAAATTCTTACTGGCTTACGACCTTTCAACTTCTGCATTCACATTCGTCAATAAATGACGCTCTATTTTTGTCAATTTATGGAATTTTGACAAATAGTCGCGTATTTCTATCAAATTCCACATTTGCAAAAAATTTCTTTTGTGTTACAAATTATCCGCGGTCCATGCTCTTTCCATTTCAGAACAAATTTCGCCGCTAGTCCATCAGGCGACAAAGTCGATTTTCGACATTTTTACATTTTAATTGCAAATATCTCCAAATTGCAACATTTCAAAACTGTAGAACCATGTCACAAATGCTTATTAGCTTACGACCTTTCAATTTCTGCATTCACATTTGTCAATAAATGACGTTCTATTTTTGTCAATTTGTGAAATTTTGACAAATAATTGCGTATTTCTATAAAATTCCACATTTGCAAAAAATTTCTTTTGTGTTACAAATTATCCGCGGTCTATGCTCTTTCCATTTCTGAAGAAATTTCGCCGCTACCTCATCAGCCGAAAAAGTCGATTTTCGACATTTTCATATTTTAATTAAATATCTCGAAAATGCGAAATTAGCAACAGAAACGGACATCGGATCCGTACTCAGCGACCTCGACTCTACTTGACCACATATGTCGCATACTTTACTTCGATGCCACGAACGGACGGACACACAGACAGACAGACAGACAGACAGACAGACAGACAGACAGACAGACAGACAGACAGACAGACAGACAGACAGACAGACAGACAGACAGACAGACAGACAGACAGACAGACAGACATTGTCATCCGTATATATACACCTCGCCGCGCTGAGGCGCGGCGAAAAAACGTGCTTCCCTGTTACTTCTACTGAAGAAATCCAGAGTCGTAGACGTCGACGCGTCTAGCACTAATGTGTGATGAACCGATTCTTCCGATTGTTGAGAAACTCCTGCTGAAGACCGCACAATGTTGGCCACCCCAGAACAAGCTGTGTGTGTAAAAAGTTCAACCTATACTTTGTGTCTGTCAAATTTTGGTGAACAGTATAGTGAACTTTGTACACATCGTTAGCCGCATCTGGAGAAAGTGTCTTGAGAATGTGTACCTTAATGCCAAGTGCAGCTATCCCCACGATACGGTTGTCTGTACAGCTGATCTGAAGCTCAGTGATATCGCCGCGTTCGCTATATGTTGTCGGCATGATACGACGCCGTTTATCTGATGTTTCCTACCTGTGTGAAAACGTCACATCCAACAAAAAAACTTGCCAAAAGTTTGGTGTGAGCGAATTCCTGTCTTCAGCGTACGCATTTCTGTTTCCGAGTGCACATTCATCAATAAACAGCTGTTCTGGCCATCAGACGAAAATCTGGATTTTGACAATTTTTAAATTTTAATTCTAAATATCTCGAAATTGGAATTAATTAAAACTGTAAAACTATGTCACAAATTCTTATTGGCATACGGCCTTACCATTTCTGCGTTCAAATTCGTCAAAAAACGACGCTCTATTTTGTTGATTTATGGAATTTTAAAAAATAATTACGTATTTCTATTAAATTCCATATTTGCAAAAAAATTCTCTTGCGTTACAAATTATCCGCGGTCTATACTCTTTCCATTTCTGAAGAAATTTCGCCGTTATATCATCAGGTGAAAAAGTCGATTGTCGACATTTTCATATTTTGATTGAAAATATCTCAAAATTGCAATTTTTAAAAACTGCAAAACTATGTCACAAATTCTTATTGGCATACGACCTTTCCATTTCTGCATTCAAATTCGTCAATAAATGACGTTGCATTTTAGTCAATTTATGCAATTTTGACAAATAATCGCGTATTTCTGTTAAATTCCACATTTGCAAAAAATTTCTTTTGTGTTACAAGTTATCCGCGGTCCATGCTCTTTCCATTTCTGAAGAATTTTCGCGGCTAGCGCATCAGACGAAAAAGTCGATTTTCGACATTTTTGAATTTTAATTGCGAATATCTCGAAAATGCGAAATTAGCAACAGAAACGGACATCGGATCCGTTCTCAGCGACATCGACTCTACTTGACCACATATGTCACTGACTTTACTTCGGTGCGACGGAAACACAGACAGACAGACAGACAGACAGACAGACAGACACACACACATTGTCATCCGTATATATACACCTCGCCGCGCTGAGGCGCGGCGAAAAAACGACGCAGACGGTCGAATGAGCAGCTAGAACGCATTCTATCTACCATTACACAAGCCAGTGTAGTGTCATTCCGCTTCAAGCCTTGTGGAAATCCAATGCAAGTAGATTAGTTTAAAGCCCGAACAAATTGTCCTGCCACTACCCCTACTGGGAAGAACTTGTCTGAAATGCACTTCGTGCCAGGCCTTTTAACCTGAAGACCTACAGGAGACACTTACGATATTTCCTTGCATTTCTTGAGATCTATTATTCACTGGTTCTTCAGCACCCCTGAATGCTGGAGACAATTTACAGTGAAGATCGACACACCATCTCATCAAGCTGCATCGAATGCAATTGGTCTCATTGCGATTTGACCTGTATTACACAATATAATCATGATTTTCTGGTCGCGGAAGATCTCAACAACTACAGGGTTTTTGACCGCTTTTTGTTCGCCCAGATTTCGTGCAAAACTAAACCAATGTCAGTGAAACTTTAACACATGGTCAGAAAGGCTTTGTCATTTTGCATGTTAGATGTCCAGCTAAATTGGCCATGCACTGCAGAAATTACAGGGTGTTGAAGTTGAGGTCGAAAGTAATTGGCCAACTTTGAAGCATGGTAACTCAGTCATTCTGCTGCTTTTTGTGGACGTGGCAAATTGCATCCAAAAGGTCTTTAAACACGCTTTAATTTGCCATAAGAATGAACTTCCTACCTCAGCCAACGACTGAGTTACCAATCATCAAAGTTTCTACAATGTGTTCTTGAGAGGCAAACACCACCATCTGCTGGAAAAGGTGGCCTTTGACCAATGTCAAGAATATTTGATGAGTTGTAACTCGGCTGTTAGATGACATTGGAAGTTCGTTCTTATTGTAAACTAAAATATGCTTAAAGACCTTTTAGATGCAATTTGCCACATCTGCCAATGTGGCAGAACGACCAAGTTACCATGCTTCAAAGCTGGCTGATTGCGAGATTTTCGACCTCAACTTTGACATTGTGTAACTTTTGCAGTGCGAGACCAATTTAGCTGGGTATCTAACACAAAAAATGCCAAAACCTTTCCAACCATGTGTTAAAGTTTCGCTTACATTGGTTTGTTTTAATCAAAATCTGGCCGAATGAAAAGCGGTCATCTAAAAACCTGTATTTTGCAAATGATTGCTCAGGTGGCAATCTGGCCACTGGGTTTTACACCTATTTCAGACTTCAATGGTTGTGATAGAGTGGTCAGTGGTGCTCTATTTGATACGCTTGGCCCAATTTCATGCATTTTGCAGCAAGTAAAACACGTATGCCAACTACATGCCACTAACATTTCTTCAGGGCGCATTTAGGGTGTCAATTCTGTCTATTACTCACTGCAAAAGGTATGACCTTGGGCAAGCATAACAAATAGAGCAGACAGCAGACAGAGCACTCTATCACAGCCCTTGAAGTCTGAAACAGGCACAAAACCCAGTGGTTGGATCACCACCTGAGAGTTTATCTGCATAATAGTTGTTGAGATCTTATGCAACCAGAAAATCGTGAATAACTTGTGCAATACCAGTCAGATCGCAACAAGACCAATTGCATTCGACGCAACTCGATGGGGCAGATTGGACGGTGTGTCAATATTCGCCATAGCTCATCTTCAGGGCTCAGGGGACCTGAACAACCAGTGGAAAATAGATCTCACGAAATGCACGAAGATATCGAAAGTGTGTCCTGTAGGTCTGCAGGTTAAGCTTCACATCGTAATCTCTACATCTCAACTTGCCCCATGCAGGCTGTATCTCAGTGCAGACAAGTATTATGGTGAAACCCCCCCCCCCCCCCCCCCCTTCCCCGTTGTGATAGCTCATCGGCGTAGATTTAGGAGGCGTATGCCTGCAGCGCATTTACTGCATTATGATTGAAGACAAGACATGAATGTTGTCAAGTGCACAGAATGTCCAGAGACGCTGCACACCAAAGCTGAGTTAGAGGAGCATCTGACCACTGAGCATCTGGAGTGGTTTCCCTATGAGTGCAAGTACTGCACTAAAGTTCGCCTGCCCACTGAGAGCGCCCTCAAGGAGCACTATGTGGAGATCCACCCAATAAAGAAGTTTCTGGTTGGTTGTTTATTGGTGCTTCCGTCAGTTGGCGCCTCTGTTGAAATGACACCAACTGTTACAGGTGTTGTTCCACCCCAATCAGGAGAAGAGCCAATGGCTGAAGGACAGACTCCACTCTGTAACAGTAGCAGTTATACCTGACATAAAGATTGACATCGTGAACATCACCATTGAAGAGGAGGCAACACCCATAGCTTTCACAGAAGAGAACACGGCAAGAGCAACTGAAACTGGAGATGGAAGAGTGGAGACGGCGAAGAATGTCAAGCGGAGTTCTTCCCCTTCGTCAGATGATCGCGAGGCGTCCAGCTCATTAGGCTGGTCGATGACGTTTGATTCCATATCCATTGCATTTCAGAATCAGAAACAAGCTTGACTCTGTGCGATGTTTTGCTCCCCTAATTGTCTAAACGTTCAGAAGTAGTGGCTCGAAGCCGATGATCGTAAAGTGTCTTAATAGCTTCCGTGCACCAGCTAATATGCAGTTTCGCCCATGATAATCACATAACTTCAATAATTTTGGGTCTCTAAGCAGTTTACCTCAAACACTGTGTATGCAAACGGTTGCCACAGCACACAAATAGGTATGCAGTTAATGAAGACGCTTACTTTGCGTCAACAGGCATTGTCAGCCGAGAGAAATGGTGCATTTTGTAGCGAATTTAGCAACCGACCACATCGAGCGGTCGGCGTTCAAATGCCCATTCTGTCCCGAAATGGAATTGGTCAGCGAAGGAGATTTGATGGAGCACTTCGCCAACGCACATCCTTCAGAGCTACACACTGTGGGTTTTGAATTTGTTGTACCGTGCTGGAAAGCATACAAATTCTGTCGAACAGTTTAAAAGGCTAACTAGCATAAATAGGTGGTGGTGCACTATTGGCGATGCTCCATGCTTCTGTCTATTGCATAATGCGACATCACTTCAGCTCATGGGTCGACCTAATATCCCCCATCCGGGCAATAAAAAAAGAGTAGCAAAAAAATTGGATGAAAAGCAAACATTCGATCAGGGTATAAAAGATGCGCATACAACTCGCGAAAATTAATGAAAGGCAAACATTCGATCGGGGTATAAATGATGCGCGTACAACTCGCGAAAAAAATGAAAGGCAAACATGCGATCGGGGTATAATTGATGCGCGTATAACTCGCGAAATTCTAATCAAGGAACATGGGCATCAATCTTCGCCGTCCAATGATGGGGTGCAGTTCAACTGTGTTCACAGGGTGCAGTTCAACAGATGCTGCGACCAGCACATCACGTAACAGTCGATCAGCTCGTTCTGATTCTCCACAGACTGCGAGATGTAACTGTGGGCGGAAGTCCCCTTGTTGAAGATGTTGTACAAGGTGCAGCTGTCTAGGTCGACAAGGACGTTGCTATGGCAGGGATGATAGTGCAGAAGCTCAGCATCATTGAGCAGCCAGTAGTAGCTGTCGATAATGCGCTGGAGGAGTTTGGAGTACAGCTTCATGGGCGTGTACACAGGGCTGAAGAGTTCGAGCATTAGTTGGGCATCAATCGCAATGAGCAGCATCATGGTATGGAAAGTTTACTTGGCGAGCCAGGAACAGATGTGGAGATGGGCAGTTTCTGAAGCAGTTCACCAGCTTGGTGGGCAAGATGGAATTCTTAGTGGCAGTCGCTTTCATAATGATGTTGTAGAATCAGCAGTGTGCCACAGTTCCATGCACAAATGGATATTGTCTCCCTGAGGAGTGTAATGCAGAAAGAACCCACACACATGAACCCACAACTGATGGAATGAGAGAGTTGTTGCACTGTGCCAGGGAAATGTGATGCAACCTTGGCTCATTGTGGATGAGGATGAATTCATGAAGCTGGGAAACTAGCAGGGGTTTTGCTGAAACATTGTCAAAATTGGGTTTGTACCACTTGTAAGTAATCACCACATTCACTCCCATCTTCTTGCAGAAGGCTGAACCCGCGTCATAAACACCAGTTGTTTGAATGGCAGTATCGCATATTGGTCTCTCTCATGTGATCGCTGTAAAAGAGGCATCTTTTAGAAAGATGAGAATCAAAACATGCAAAATAGATGGAATGATCCTACTCTTACTACATGTTGGCCTTCTTGCAGCCCCTTGCTGCACCGGTCAAGGTGTATCAGGTTTTTCCAATTAGAAGCCCCCCCCCCCCACCAAATGCAAGCCCCATGGGGCTTGTATTAAGTTTTCTTTCCAAATAGAAGCCCCAGGGCTTCTATTTTGAAACAGAATTTCTGTGTGGGATGCCAACTCAAGACAGATGATCACTCAATGTACAACACAAAAAGACACTTCGCAGCTGAAACAAAAGTATAATTTCCATCATCTAATGACTTGTGTCACTTGTTTTCCTGAAATTAGTCACTTCGATAGTGCTGAAGAAGACTCACAGGTCTCTGTGTGGCCAGCCATGGAAGTGAGCAAAATGGTCTGTGATGCAACCTTGGCTCATTGTGGATGAAGATGAATTCATGAAGCTGGGAAACTAGCAGGGGTTTTGCTGAAACATTGTCAAAATTGGGTTTGTACCACTTGTAAGTGATCACCACATTCACTCCCATCTTCTAGAAGAAGGCTGAACCCGCGTCATAAACACCAGTTGTTTGAATGGCAGTATCGCATATTGGTCTCTCTCATGTGATCGCTGTAAAAGAGGCATCTTTTAGAAAGATGAGAATCAAAACATGCAAAATAGATGGAATGATCCTACTCTTACTACATGTTGGCCTTCTTGTGTAACGTGATGCGTACACTGATTTGTAGCCAATTTGTTACCTATTTGTTATTGTAAAATGTGGTGCATAAGTGCGCTGATTTGTAGCCAAATTGTAACCTGTTTGTCATCATACGTGTGGTGTGTTCGCTGATTTGTAGCTGATTGTAACCTACATATTTGATGTAACCTATTTGCGATTTGCTTTTAGCCTTGATCCTATGGTAGCCGATTTGTAATCTATTCGATATAACCGATTTGTTATTCGCGATTTATTTGTACCCACAAATGTACCCGCTTACTGGCATATGGCAGCAAGCTAGCAACTATTAGGACCACCGCATTCGCAAGAGTGCTGTCTCATCTGCTTGTGGCAATGTAAATGCTTTACTTCCACCAAGGTAGCAACATGGTAGCTCTTCACCAATGAAATCGTTGTTTCGATTATCTTAGCCACCTGCTTCCAAACGCATCTGTATAGACTGTAATGACCCCGCGTTCCTGTGGCAAGGAGAAGGGCAGTAATATCACTATTATGCCCGCTCTCCAATCATTGGCTGTGTCAGCAGGGCCGCAAAGGGTGTGGTTAGTCAAGGGATGGCAGCGAAGAATTTGGATCATCCACCAGGGAAGCGGGCATAAAAAGATAGAGAGCGAGAGATCGGGGTTCGGTTTGGTCCTGGAAGGAGAAGGAAGAGCGGCGAAGATAGACAAAGGAAGAAGAGAAAAAGTTGCAAGAGAGCCGAACGGAGCCTGTGGCTAGGGAAGCAGTCGAAAGTATACATATTTTCCACATTGACTGGCTAATCAAGGCAGACAAAGTTCATCCATTCTGGTCAGAGCACTTGGTCTAAGGTCAGCACATTCCTTGTGACCGTGGCCCACCCCGGCCCCTGTCAGTCAACTTCCTTTAGATAATTTAGGTACCTGTGTAGAGAATCTGCTCAACAGTAGTCCTATTGCACGCCCACAATATCGAGTTAAGAGGTGAGGCTGCATGTCACACTTGCAGCCCACTTGCTGCACTGGTCAAGGTGTACCTGAAACCACTGCAGCAGAGCACTACCTCTTTCTTGTGAATTGTTGAAGTCAACACTAAAGGGTTCTGCCCTTCAGTCACAACTGGCAGGGGTTTTTCTAAAACGTTCTCAAAATTGGGTTTGCACCACTTGTAGGTGATCACCACATTCACTCCCAGCTTCTAGCAGAAAGCTGAAGCTGCTTCACAAACACCAGTTGTTGGAATGAAAGTATCACATATTGGTCTCTCTCATTTGATCTCCGTAAAAGAGGCATCTTTTAAAAAGATGAGAATCAAAACATGCAAAATGGATGGAATGATCCTACTCTTACTACATGTTGGCCTTCTTGCAGGTCACTTGCTGCTTCAGTCAAGGTCCATCTGAAACTACCAGGTGGTCCAAAAAAACGTAGCACCCTTTGAGTGCTCACAACTTGCCCTTACAATGGTCAATCACTTTGAAATTTTGGTGCACCATTACTTAACATAATCTTAACTTAAGTAACACTTATTCACAAACTTCGTGTTTGTCAGTTACTTGATGTGCATCTTTCTTTTACTTGCCCATCTTACAACGACCAGTTGCAGGCTACCAACCATCTCCGCTCTAACAACTGGTGCCTCGGCAGTAGCTTCTCATTCCTCTTAGAGGCTGCACTTGTCAATGCCATCACCATTTATAGATCCTACAATCCCAGATTCCAGAATTGTGACTTCAAAGCTGTGCTATTGAGCCAGTTAGTGGAGTACTTGAACGCCTTGGAATCTCCACTTTTGTGCCACATTCCCCTGAACCCTGACAATTTGTGACCTCCTACAGTCCCAGCGGGAAATAGCAGCCGCTTTTGCGCGTTTCTGTCCTGCGCACGCGATTCCGCACGAAAAAGAACGCTTCTGTGCTTTAAGCACTGTGACTACGCAAATTTGCTATGCTACCATAACACGAAATGGTTTTGTGTATGATCCGATTTGCATGGTAACAACAGAGAAGCGCAAAAGCGCTGTTTTTCGCGCGGTCGCACGAAAGCGGCCACTATTTCCCGCTGGGACTGTACCTTGATGAAAAATTTGATCTACGAGGTCTGCTGCAAATGGGAGCTAGGACATTTCGGCTGCCATGTGCACCTGGGGAAGAAAGTGAAAACAACCCATTTCTGTCATGTATGTGGCGTTTTCCTGCACTATAACACTTACTGTGATAAAAGGTTGAGTTGCATGGAGTTGTGGCACACTACCAATTCAGTCTCCAAGTTTTTGTAGCTCTAATAACTGGGTGGACAGTGTTCTTCTCTCTTCGAATTCATCTACTCTGATCTTGTGTTCTGTTTCCATTTGCAATGTTCATTAGTTCACCAAAGAATAATATAAGAGAATGATGCCCATATATCACACAAAGAACGGCACGATGTTTTCGATCGAATGTTTCCCAATCATTTTTTTCGCGAGTTATATGTGCATCAATTATACCCCGATCGAATGTTTGCCTTTCATTAATTTTCGCGAGTTGTATGCGCATCTTTTATACCCCGATCGAATGTTTCCCAATCATTTATTTTCGCGAGTTATATGCCCATCATTTTTGGTGGGGGTCTGACAGACCCCTTTGCCCGGCTAAGGGCTAAGGGGGGTGGGGTGTGTGTGGGGTGAAAAAGAGATAGATGGTGGGGGGGGGTGGGTGTTTTTTGGGGGGGAGGTGGTTTTTTTTGTTGTCTTAGTAAGTGCTGGTGGGGGACTTCTCTTTATTTTTCTTCCTTTTTTTTTTTTTTTTTGTTTTTTTTAAGCCGCTCGGGGGCGCGGCGGTCCCGGGGGAAAGCCGCCTTCCGGGCGGGCGCCCGTTTCGGTTTGGTTTTCCGCCCCCGCCTTTGGTCGAAATTCCGAAAATACCCGGTGCGCAGTACATCGTGCGCGGTTTGAATTCGCGCCGTATACAGTAAGATCACAAGCTGGTCTCCACACGCTCTCCACACGGTTTCCGTTGCTTCGGAACAGCTTTTGCGGTTCGCTGTGAGACCCAACGTGGTAACAATATGCTTTACACACTGTCAAAGCACCGTCAACACGGGGTTTCGTCTTCTGACCAAGAACGGCGCACGAGTCACGGGCACAGGCGAAGCGCAAAACGTCGGTTTGTCTTCTGACCAAGAACGGAGCACGAGTCACGGGCACAGGCGAAGCGCAAAACGTCGGTTTGTCTCCCGAACCAGTGTCAGAGGCCGCAGCACGTGAGCTGCGCGACATCGGTCTCTGAAGCTGCACCGCGTCAGCGGCGCCACTTCGGTCCCTGAAGCTGCAGCGCGTCAGCTGCGCGACATCGGTCCTCTGAAGGTGCAGCGCGTCAGCTTCGCGACATCGGTCTCTGAAGGTGCAGCGCGTCAGGTGAGCGACATCGGTGTTTGAAGCTGCAGCGCGTCAGCTGCGCGACATCGGTCCTCTGAAGCTGCAGCGCATCAGCTGCGCGACATCGGTCTCTAAAGCTGCAGCGCGTCAGCTGCGCGACATCAGTCTCTAAAGCTGCAATGCGTCATCCACGGGCTATAGACCCTAGTTATTTACTATGAGACTCATGTTTTGCGTTACATCTTCAACAGTGCCGTTGGTTGTATTAGGTCACTTTGATATCTCACACTGGCTCGCACTCAAGCAGAATAGTATTGTCGTAATAAGTGTAACAATTCCATTCTCTTGTAGGGTACAGTGAGACCTAGATTCTCTGTATTCTGGCACAACCATTGCTCCCAGTAAATAGTGGGTGTGAGCAGTACGATTTTGCTAAGGAGGAATGGACAGAGATGGTGCGTCTGCCATTCGAGATTAGACTAAACAACCGCGTTGGTATTGGCTTGAGCGGAGTGTTTCGGTCAGTGTTGCCTGAGGTTGTAACTTGTAAGAAAAGTCTGGATAAGGTTCAAGACCGTTGAAGAAGTCCACTAGCATCATAGGTACAGACACATTTGTCTGCCAGTCGTCTCGCAACTCCACAGGACACAAGTACAACACATGGTGCATTTTCCTCAATCTGACAACTCTACAAATGGGACGTTCCACATATTATATCCACAGCTTGTGATATCATTTGGGTTAGAATCGGTGAGGCTTCTTTCCATCAATGCTTGTCGATGTCGAATAGAAGACATACAAATGTAGGCACTATTGTTTAGGCACAACAATTACGCTGTAAATGTTATCTGTAAAACAGTCAGACGAGTGTAATAAGTTTGCGACAAGCTAGTAGTAGGTTTGCTTGATTGGTTGATAAACATATAGTGAGTAGTGACGTGCACTTCAACCTGACTCTTCAATACTTTTCTGCAAATTACAACAAAACTCAATCGCAACACTGTCTTTCGACTGAGTGAATCAGCCAAAGGGACCGGCTGGTGCGACGAATACGAGCTGGAGTCTTATCCGATGTGGGTCACATGCCCATCCGAAGGGATAAAGATAGGGGCGAAAAAAGCAGTCTCGACCAATGTGGACCGAGACACCGCAATCGTCGCAGGCGGCAGAAGCGTATGTTGGCCTTCTTGTCTGGTTTGATCTGTTGACCGACCTTACACAGTTCTATGTAGGACAGTGCTGCATGGCTATTGATTGGAGTGACACTCCAATCCAAAGAAATGTTGTTCTTGCTTCACTGCTGTCATGGTGTCAGAAAACTCTATTTTGGTGAAATCATATCTTGAAGAGAACAGTGCTACTGGATTGTTGAATACAGATTTTCGCTCCAAAGGGCAGACAAATTCTGCGTTAAGTCTTAACAAGTTATATCCATAAACCATGGTGCCTACGCCTAGTCACTAGCCATGCAACTATGGCAACCAGTTGAGCCAAGAGAAATAATGCCTTTGCAGGGTACGTCTGCCACAAAATCGGTGCAGTTTGTGAATCGGCAGATGGGCGGTTATCAAATCGCTCAGCTGCGAACCGCCCGATACAGCTTTGGAATGGCTAAGCTCAGAAACAAACTCTATGTATTTGGTGGCCGCCAGAACGTGCAGTCGTTGCTAAACACAATAGAATACGCCACCTTGACTCGGCTGGCCAAAACGACCACTAGAATACGACAATTCAGCTTACACCCAGCCACGTTACCCCAAAAGGCGGATGGCGTGACGGCGGTCACCTATGATTTGTCGCAGCAGTTGCCGGTATGGTCGAAGGTCCTTGCGTCACGGTGCTAATTTAGTCAGCTTAAAACTGTACTGGGTCCCGCCTCACTGATATTTGAGAATCTGCTAGCTACAAGTATTCAACGTCTCTGAATGACTCCTTCAATGCGCATTTATTGCAAAAGATTTGACATCTTCCCTTTTGGGCAAATCCTTCAAAATTACAATTAATGCTGGTGATCCCCTGTTATCGACAAGGTGATTTGTCACTGCTGAGTCAAGACTATTTTCATATGCCTTTAAAGTAAATCTATAATTCTTCAGAAGAAATTTAGTTAGGGTAGGTATAGGTACCAATGCCATTGCACCTTTGAACTTCGTGCATTGCTTCTACCCACTGTACATTAATTCATGCTACTTCTTGTGCAAAGTTATGCAAATAAATTCGGTGAGAAAAAAAGTATTTGCGATAGCTGAAGCTTTTCTCGCATGACAAATTAACTCAAAACACACTTAGTATGTACATCGACGCATACTGATGATTCAGTGTGGCAAGCCGGTCTATGCGCCGAAAATGATGTGGAGACGGCGGCGGCGAGCCATAGAAGATGGAGAGGAAGCCAATCCTCACTCTTGGCCTTGGCAGGTATTATGTACAAAAGTTAGCTTCTAGGTTTGTTTGCACATTTGCGCCACAAATGAGCTAAAGTCATGTATGCGAACGCTTGAGGTGGAAATTTTCACTTAATCTAAGCGACAATGCATATCTTTTATATTTTGGGCAGCACGCTCTTTGGCCGAATTGACCACAGCATCATGCCTAACTCTAAACTCAGCCATCGGAATTAAGGTGCAGTTGTTCCTGGCGCACACTGGATCTGCTACAGTTAATAGGCATCAGTGCAGCGGAACAATCATCCATCCCCGATGGATACTCACTGCTGCACATTGCATGTGGGTGAGCACCAATCAGCAGGCCAACACCTACGTATCACATTCACAACGCTCATCGTCGACCAACACAACGACCTATTCTTTCAGTTTTGTCGAATTTAGCGCCGCCAACAACAAAACAAACTGCTACTTTGTGACTACAGCCAGTATCACATGCAGACATTTGAATGCAAGCTTGGCTCTGTGACGATTCCTCGTCTACAACAACTTATACAATATAAAGCGTTTTCAGAGAACGTAGCATAATAGAGCTGAAGTCTAGCTACGCCAACGCTGGAGGCCACAAGTATGATGATGACGAGGGAACCCGACTTGAATTTGAAAGCTTTCACATAATGAATGGCTCATCTGGTTGGAGCGCCTCATTCGTTGATATCGGTCTAATAAAGGTTATTGATTCAGATGGAACCTTATCTGTAAATCTGAACAATTTTGGACAGAGAAGTTTTTGTCCACCGCTCACAGATCTTTATTCAGACATAATTGAAGCTCAGACAAAGCAACTGAGAGAATAATCGCAAACAATGCACGAGTGCACAAAATTCACTATTCAAACACAAAAGAAGTTTGACAAATGGTACTGTCTAAATTGTCTAAATATTTTTATGTCCCTGTTTTGCTGATTTATATTAGTGTACCTACCTACTTCTTTTTTCGCCGCGCCTCAGCGCGGCGAGGTGTATATGTCGTAGCCCAACATGGTATTCAGCCCAATCTGGGATTGGGCTAGCCCAACATGGTATCCCTTGTTGGACTAGCCCATCATGGGATCGCGCATCACGCGCGAGGCTGGCGCACATCGCGAGATCTCCCCCACTGATACGCAAGGCGGCGCTTGGTGATGTGTGGCGCCTCTGTCCAACCTAATGCCCCCCCCCACACCACACGCTATTCGCCGCGTCCGACAGGCCTCCCCGCCATATCCTAATCTTTTCATTTTGCGGCGAGTAAACAATAGACGATTCAGAGAACAACCATGTCCCAGAAAGGAGATACGAAGCGCGACATACAAACATGTACCAGTTACATAATTCATGCACGTTTTGCTACCCACGTGGCATTTGCTCCCGCAGGGCACACCGTTCTTGCGGCACTACTGGTCGAACAGCTGGTTTTGCATTTGCACAACAACACTGGGGCGCCCTTCTTACTGTATGATGTGTTGGCGCGCATGGCCCCGACCACAGACACCGACTTGGCAGGAACAGTGAACTCCTGTTTCGCGCCCTTCACTCTTTGCAACTGCTCGCGAAGATTTGACCACAGTAACAAATGAAGAGACTACGAGACATCTGATTTTGAATTGCAAGGCCATGTCAATCGCGGAGGCGGGGGGGGGGGGGGTGTCGGACGCGGCGAATAGCGTGCGGTGGGGGGGGGGGGGGGCTTGGGTTGGACAGAGGCGCCACACATCACCAAGCGCCGCCTTGCGTATCAGTGGGGGAGATCTCGCGATGTGCGCCAGCCTCGCGCGTGATGCGCGATCCCATGATGGGCTAGACCAACAAGGGATACCATGTTGGGCTAGCCCAATCCCAGATTGGGCTGAATACCATGTTGGGCTACGACATATATATACGGATGACAATGTCTGTGTGTCTGTCTGTCTGTCTGTCTGTCTGTCCGCGCATCGAAATAAGGTATGTGGCATATGTGGTCAAGTAGAGTCAAGGTCGCTGAGTACGGATCCAGTGTCCGTTCCTGTTGCTAATTTCGCATTTTCGAGATATTCGACATTAAAATTCCAAAATGTCGAAAATCGACCTTTTCGCCTGATGAGCTAGCGGCGAAATTTCTTCAGAAATGGAAAGACCATAGACCGTGGATAATTTGTAACACAAAGGAATTTTTTGCAAATGTGGAATTTAATAGAAATACACGATTATTTATCAAAATTCCATAAATTGACACAAATAGAACGTCATTTATTGACGAATATGAATGCAGAAATGGATAGGTCGTACGCCAATAAGAATTTGTGACATGGTTTTACAGTTTTGAAAAACTTACAATTTAGAGATATTTACAATTAAAATACAAAAATGTCGAAAATCGACTTTTTCACCGGATTAGCCAGCGACGAAATTTCTTCAGAAATGGAAAGAGCATAGACCGCGGATCATTTGCAACACAAAAGGAAATTTTTTGCAAAAGTGGAATTTAACAGAAATACACGACTATTTATCAAAATTCCATAAATTGACACAAATAGAACGTCATTTATTGACGAATGTGAATGCAGAAATGGATAGGTCGTACGCTAATAAGAATTTGTGGCATGGTTTTACAGTTTCGAACAATTGCAAATTAGGGATATTTACAAGTAAAATACGAAAATGTCGAAAATCGGTTTTTCCGCCTGATGAACTAGCGACGAATTTTTCAGAAATGGCAAGCGCATAGACAACGGATAATTAGTATAACAAGAGAAAATTCTTGCTAACGTTAAATGTGATAGAAATGTCAAAATTCCATAATTGCCAACGTTGTTCATTGATGAATGTCAACGCAGAAATACGTACAAATCAAACGGAATTCCTGGTAGAGAACGACTGCACCAACATTTGGCAAGTTTTTTGTTCGATGTGGCGTACTCACGCAGGTATAAAACTTCAGATGAACGGCGTCGTATCATGCCGATAACATATAGCGAACGCGGCGATATCACTGAGCTTTAGATCAGCTGTACAGATAACCGTATCGTGTGAATAGCTGCACTTGGTTTGCGGCACACGTTCTCAAGGTACCTTCTTTAGATACGTCTAATGGTGTGTGTAAAGTTCACTATACTGTTCACCAAGGTTTGGCAGACACATTGTATAGGTTGAACTTTTTACACACACAGCTTGTTGAAACAAAGCACAAACATGTTTGTTTTTCAAGGACGATTGTCCTAGAAAGTTCACAGAAAAAAATGTACAGTCAGGCTAGTGTGAGTCCATGCGATGTAAAGACCGATCCAAGACGTCCTCAGTGTACCAAGCAAGAATAAATACAAATATGGTAGTTAGTGAGAAATTATGCCTAATCTTGTCAAACTAAGATGGCTTGTTTGTATAATGCACTGCGAACCTATGCACTAGACAAATGGTCTTTTATGCGTGAGGCAGCGCGATAATTTTAGCTGAAGTCACGGATTATCTACAATGACAAGATTCGCGCCGTCTGTCTGCCTTCGCAAGATGATCACATCTACAACAAAGACGTTATATCGCCCGGATGGGGACTGACTGGTATGGCATTCAAATACTCTGACGGCTCCTGTAGACTATGCGACCGCCTCAACATTGACACCGCATCTGCTTGTTGACGCGTGTTTGGTGGCATGATCATACCTATGTGACGACTCTCTCTCTCCCCATTCTATTATCCTATATACTAAGCGCCATAGAGTCTGTCTGTCTGTCTGTTTGTCTGTCCGGCCATTTTCTCTTGACACAGTTGACGGATCCTGGAGATCTATACATCAAAAGAACCGTCGTTGACTGCGATTTGTCCCCTCCTATTTTAAAACTTTCGCAAGTTCCTAAATTCCACAAAATTCACGAAAATATCGACTGCACAGTACATTCTGAGCACTATAGAGTGTCTACTGATCATTTTCGTGAAAATTTCGCACTGTCGTGTTGCCATTCACTCCAGAGCTGTCGCTGTGAGACTCCTTCATGTATTTGGAGGCACGGGAACAGGTGCAAAGGTAAATGCAGGCATTGGCAGGGGCACAGTGTCAGAAGACATTAGCTCTATCTGAAATCTTCTAAGGGCTAAACACAAGCATCCATGTGTTAGCTTCAGTGCCTATATACTAAGCGCCATAGAGTCTGTTTGTCTGTTTGTTTGTTTGTCCGGCCATTTTCTCGCGACACAGGCGACGGATCCTGGAGATCTATGGCTTAAACTGACCGTCGTGGGCTGGAAGGAATCCCCTCCTATTTTAGAATTTTGACTGATGACTAAATTCCACAATATTTCGCAAATATCGGCTGCACCAGTACATTCTGAGCACAGAACGCACCACGCTCTGTGATTGACGATTGATTTCATGGCAAAAGCACTTTACAGTGTCACCATTCATGACAGAGTTGTCGTTGTGAGACTCCAAAGTGTATTCGCAGGCACTGCATGCACTGGCAGGGGCACAGCATCAAACAACTTTCGATCAATGTCAAATGTCTTTAGATCTGTCTGAAATCTCCTATGGGCTAAACCCAAATGTCTACGGGATAAACCCAAGCGTCTATTGTGTATTTACAGACACGGGAGCTGGCACGAGTCTAAATGTAGGCACTGGCAGGGGCACAGTGTCAAGTGGCTTGAGATCTATCTGAAATGTCCTATTGGCTAAACCCAAATGTCTACAGGCTAAACCCAAGCGTCTGTTGTGTATTTGCAGGCACAGGAGCTGATGCGATCCTAAATTTAGGCCCTGGCAGGGGCACAGGGGTGGATGGCTTGAGACCTATCTGAAATGTCCTGTAGGTTACACCCAAGTGACTACGGGCTAAACTCAAGTGTCTATTGTGTATTTACAGGCATGGGAGTTGGTGTGATCCTAAATGCAGGCACTGGCAGGGGCACAGTGACAAATGATTTGAGATCAACCTCAAAGTCCTGAGGTGCACTGAATTTGAAGATTGCGTTATCTCTTTCACACTGTGCAGATTACCCATGGGCTATTGACCATAGAGATTCTCCTACGGGCTAAAGGCACTAGTCTACATTACTATGCTAGCTAGGTGTAGTGTCCGTCTGTCTGTCCACCCTTGCCTTCCTAGCACTTCGCCACGCGACGCTTCAGCATGCGCTTGCCCCGCTAGCACTTCGCCACGCGACGCTTCAGCACGCGCGCGCCTAGACGCCAGCAGGACGCCAGCGGCGGCAATCAATCGCTGCACGGCTAGCGCCGCCTGTTGCTGCCTGCCTTAAACGCAAGCATCGCCTGAACAGAACGGCAATGCACGGTAGCAGAACCTTGCAAAAGCGAACAGTCGCGCGGTACAACAGAGAGGCTTGCAATGTGCAATGCAATTCAGGCGATACAACGGCGATGCTCGCGCAGGCATTGAACAGTACGGCAACGCTCGCGCAGGCAATTCTAGCCGCTTCAGCGACTATTTCGCTTGCAACTCAACAGGACAGATCTTGCAACAGGACAATCTGCCCGCTCTCTATCATTTGTTTTGCGCGCCGCTTTGTACGGCGCGTCCGCGAGACAGTCAGCGCCATTGGCTTGCAACAGGGCAGACTCTCTGCAACAGGACAAATGTTGCAACAGTGCATACGTTGCAACAGGATGGTCGCGCGAGGCGACCAGCGCCATTGGCTCGCAACAGGACAGATTTTGCAACAGGACAAATCTTGCAACAGGACAGATCTTGCAACAGGACAGACCTTGCAAGGACAGACCTTGCAACAGGACAAATCGTGCAACAGGACAGACCTTGCAACAGGACAGATTTTGCAACAGGACAAATCTTGCAACAGGACAGATTTTGCAACAGGACAAATCTTGCAACAGGACAGATCTTGCAACAGGACAAATCGTGCAACAGGACAGATTTTGCAACAGGACAAATCTTGCAACAGAACAGATCTTGCAACAGGACAAATCTTGCAACAGGATAGATCTTGCAGCGGGACAGATCTTGCAACAGGACAGACCCTGCAACAGGACAGATCTTGCAACAGGACAGATCTTACAACAAGGCAAATCTTGCAACTGGACCGATCTTGCAGCAGGACAGACGTGGCAACAGGATGGTCGCGCGAGGCGACCAGCACCGTTGGTTCGCAACAGGACAGGCCTTCTACAACAGGACAGACCTTGCAACAGGACAGAGCTTGCAACAGGACAGACCTTGCAACAGGACAGATTTTGCAACAGGACAAATCTTGCAACAGGACAGATTTTGCAACAGGACAAATCTTGCAACAGGACAGATCTTGCAACAGGACAAATCGTGCAACAGGATAGATCTTGCAGCAGGACAGATTTTGTACCAGGACAGACCCTGCAACAGGACACATCTTGCACAGGATAAATCTTGCAACAGAACAGATTTTGCAACAGGACAAATCTTGCAATAGGACAGATCTTGCAACAGGACAGACCTTGCAGCAAGACAGATTTTACAACAGGACAAATCTTGCAACAGGACAGATTTTGCAACAGGACAAATCTTGCAACAGGACAGATCTTGCAACAGGACAAATCTTGCAACAGGATAGATCTTGCAGCACGACAGATCTTGCAACAGGACAGACCCTGCAACAGGACAGATCTTGCAACAGGACAGATCTTACAACAGGACAAATCTTGCAACTGGACAGATCTTGCAGCAGGGCAGACGTGGCAACAGGATGGTCGCGCGAGGCGACCAGCACCGTTGGGTCGCAACAGGACAGACCTTCTGCAACAGGACACATCTTGCAACTGAACAGATCTTTCAACAGGACAGATCTACATCTTTCAACAGGACAGATCGTGCAACAGGACAGACCTTGCAACAGGACAGAGCTTGCAAAAGGACAGACCTTGCAACACGATAGATCTTGCAACAGGACAGACCTTGCAACAGGACAGACCTTGCAACAGGACAGACCTTGCAACACGATAGATCTTGCAACAGGACAGACCTTGCAACAGGACAGGCCTTGCAACAGGACATACCCTGCAATAGGACAGACCCTTCAACAGGACAAATCTTGCAACAGGTCAGACCTTGACAATGAACAGGACGGACGTTGCGGCGCGCGCGCGAGGCGATCAGCGCCTTTGGCTCACAACAGGACAGACCTTGCAACAGACAGACCTTCAACAGGACAGATCATGCAACCGGACATTACGGACATTGACGACTACATTCCATGCTATTCAGATCACAGAAATTCTTCTGCAACAGGAAGGAATGGCTAGTACTACATACAAAGAAAGGTGCAATTTTCTATTCACACCTCAATATTGTTCCACTGAGTGCATGGCTCCTCTGTGGCAAGCAATAGGCAATCTAATTCCTCCAACTCGACAAAAGCAGTGTGTCACTCTCCATGCCGTCTGTTGCCCAAGTCTCACAATGACAATGCAAGCTACCTAAGCGTTTCAGATGGCGACGACTCCAGTTCCAAGCCCGCCAGTCTACGTCAAGCAAAACTGCGAATATTCAGCAAGGGAGCCTGTCCCCTGACTATGCCCAAATTCTGCGCCATAAGCTCTAAAGGGAGTATAGCGCCGGGTGACTCCGGTGGACCTTGGGTTCGTCAACAACTATTTTAGTGTCGAATGTAGCAGGGGAGTATTATGGAGAGCATACAATGATCAACCACCTTTGTTGGGCGTGACCGCACCAATCGCACCTTAAACCAGGGTGGCCAATAGAAACTTAAACTAGTTTCAGTTTCAGTTTCAGTTACAATCAGTTAACTGAAACTGAAACTGAATCGAAACTCGCTCGGATTCCGTAACTGAAACTGAAACTGGAACTGAAACTCACAGTTTTGTTTCAGTTATTTGAATGTCAAATTTTGCCGAAATTCGGCTGATTTTTATTAAATTCTAGCCGAATTCTTCTACTTATGAAAGCGTTTTGTTCATATGTGGGGCCAAATATTCAAGGACACCTTTCCAAGTTTAGAAATCGCTTCTTTGTCTACCAAATTTCATCCCACAGGAATGATTTTGAGCGATTCGTTGTAACTTTCTGAACCTTCAATAACTGAAACTCAGTTTCAGTAATTGAATCGAAACTCGCGCGGATTCCACAACTGAAACTGTAACTGAAACTGAAACTCAGCCAGCACCATACTTTTAACTGAAAGTGAAACTGAAACTATAATGAGTTTCTATTGGTCACCCTGCCTTAAACTGGACACGATAATCTGCACTGTGTTTTGACTAACCACGCAAATTTCACAGAATCCAATAAACGAACCATAAATGCAGCTATTTTGTGTTACATCATGCCAAAAATTGGGTGCGACGCTTTGCACAGTGGAAGAAGTTGTGCGTGCCCGTGGACGTCGTGCTGTCCCGCGACTACTGCCTCCTCCTCCACCGCGAATAAATAGACTGTCTGACATTGACTGACACTGTCCAACGACGTGTACGTTCGTTCGTTCAGGTCGCAATGGCTAGCGATTTTCGCTGGTTTCAATACGCCGTGGTCAGCGGAGCAGCAGTAACCGATTCAAGTATGTACATTCTAAACTTAAATATCTATCGAGTGATTCGCGGAAAATATATACGCACTCTAGACTCGCTCATAACTGTGACTCGCAAACGTTTTAGAACTCTATGCGTCGAAGGTCGCCGGCATCGTATGCGACTTCATTCAACAAACGACTGGAGAAAACTTGTGTAAGCCGCTGCCAACTCCGCTACTGCCGCTGCTCGTAGGGAATTTGGGAACCCCATCAAAGCCATCCTTCGAGAAACAAGTTATGAACTCCTCTCAATCGATCAGCGTCAAATTTACGGCAGAAACGCTGCTGCGTTATTCCGTTCATGAGTAAATACGGGTGTATCTAGTGAAGAATATGGAGTAAATTATGTATGTACAAGTGTGATTTCACGCACGCAGCGTTGCGTATGAAACAGCAGCTCAAGTTAGATGTATAGACAAGAAGGTGAGATGGGAAGATAAATATAGAAATTAATCAGGAAGACGCAACACTATTCTAAGCTTGATTAAGAATATGCAGAAGTGGCAACTACAATTCACAACACAATGACGAATATGACACGTACATATCGGTGGGGGGGGGGGGGGGGGGGGGTTTTGCTTGCTTGATCCAACTACCCTATGTGCAGGGTGTTTTCAATCCAGCCAATCGAAAGTCAGTAATAACTTTTGCGTGAGTTAACCTAGACAACGCAACTTGCACACGACAGACACAAAACAATCCATTACATGTGTTGCAAAGTGGCTTGATTTCACAGCAAAGTCCACAAGTTGTGGAGGGTCAAATTTCCGGGTGGTGCCCCACTGGAAAGTCTATAACTCTTGCAACAGGCGACACATTTTCATGCAATTTGCGCGGTAACATGCAAAAGACCAGGCAAGTCGTCCGGGGGACGCGGTACACTCCACAAATTTTAACTCCTACGCATAGTGACTCCTGTCCTGTTGTGGCCTCTTCATAGGTCCATACATCGGAGTGCAAAACTGATGCCAAATTCGTGATCGACACCTCGTAAACCCCCAGAATCGACATACAGCACCTACGTACGTTCAAACATCATCTAAACGCTAAACGAATGCCAAATGCGTAATCAGCGCCCCAACAAGCTTAGAGTAAAAACTGGGTACCCGATGATGGTTGATTGGCATCGCATAGTGTTTCGTGCATTTGAGGAGTGTATTCCATAGTGTGTCAGAATAGAAAGTTGAGCATTTCTTCAGGGAGTTTCGCCGCAGTTACCTCGAGTTTCCAAAGAAAGTTTGTGCCATTCTTGTGCAATCGATGCCTATAAGGCGCATTGGTGGGTACTGATCCATAAATGGATCAGGAATGTTCGCCGCAGGTTCACTTTGGAATGAAGAGGGTCTAAATGAGACGACGCCCTTTTCTTTTGGGTCAAAAATGCGGACGGTTATGGCACCGTTGCAAAATTCGTTAATTATAAAATCTAGAACTATTTGGCAGACAATACCCGACACAACCATGCCAAGACAGTTTGAAATTTAAGCTATTTGAAATTGTCGGAATTTGGGAATTTTAACAAAAACCTTGATAATATCCCTAAATTCGTTGATTATAAAATCTAGAACTATTTGCCAAACATTTGGCAGACAATGCCCAACACAACCATGTCAAGGCATTTGGAAATTTACGCTACTTGAAAATGTTGCAATTTGGGAATTTTAACAAAACCCTTGAAAATATCCCTAATTTCGTTAATTACAAAATCTGAAACTATTTGCTAAATACTTGGTAGACTATGCCCCACACAACCATGTAAAGAACACTTGACATTTAAGCCGTTTGAAATTGTCGAAATTTGGGAATTTTGGCAATACCCTTTAAAATATCCCTAATTTCGTTAATTATAAAATTTGAAACTATTTGCTAAATACTTGGCAGACTGTGCTCGATACATCCGTGCAAAGAAAATTTAAAATTTAAGCCGTTTGAAATTGTCGAAATTTGGAAATTTTAACAATACCCTTGAAAATATGCCTAATTTCGCCAATTATAAAATCTGAAACTACTTGATAAATACTTGGCAGACTATGCTCGACGCATCCGTGAAAAGAAATTTTGAAACTAAAGCTGTTTGAAATTGTCGAAATTTGGGGATTCTAACAAAATCCTTAAAAATATCCTAAATTTTGTTAATTATAAAATCTGAAACTATTTGCTAAATACTTTGCAGACTATGCTCGATTCATCGGTGCAAATAAGTTTTAAAATTTAAGCCATTTGAAATTGTCGAAATTTGGGAATTTTGGCAATACCCTTGAAAATATTCCTAATTTCGTTAATTATAAAATTTGAAACTATTTGCTAAATACTTGGCAGACTATGCTCGATACATCCGTGCAAAGAAACTTTGAAATTTAAGCCGTTTGAAATTGTCGGAATTTGGGAATTTTGACAATACCCTTGAAAATATCCCTAATTTCGTTAATTATAAAATCTGAAACTACTTGACAAATACTTGGCAGACAGTGCTCTACACGTCCGTGAAAAGAAATTTTGAAATTTAAGCTGTTTGAAATTGTCGAAATTTGGGGATTTTAACAAATCTCTTGAAAATATCCCTAATTTCGTTAATTATAAAATTTGAAACTATTTGCTAAATACTTGGCAGACTATGCTCGATACACCGGTGCAAAAAAGTTTTGAAATATAAGCTGTTTGAATTTGTCGAAATTTGGGAATTTTGACAAAAACCTTGAAAATATCTCTAATTTCGTGAATTCCAAAATCCGAAACTATATCACAAATTCATCGCGTCTTATGCCCTTTTCATTTCAGCAAAAACTTTGCCGATACGACTTGTAAATAAAAGTGTCATTTTTGACATTTTTGTATTTTAATTGTAAATATCTCGAAATAGCGAAATTAGCAACAGAAACGGACAACGGCACGTTACTCAGCGCATTCGACTCCATTGGGTGGCACTAATCGTCATGTCTAGTTGTTCCGTACAGACACACAGACAGACAGACCCACAGACAAAAGCGTCCGTATATATACTCGCCGCGCTGGGGCGCGGCGAAAAAACCCCGAAAGAGAGTATAATATTGCCAGAGCGGACGAGATGCAAACAAGCTGTGTGTGTAAAAAGTTCAACCTATACTTTGCGTCTGCCAAATCTTGGTGAACGATGCAATGAACTTTGTTCACATCGTTAGCCGCATCTGGAGAAAGTGTCTTGAGAATGTGTACCTTAATGCCAAGTGCAGCTATCCCCACGATACGGTTGTCTGTACAGCTGATCTGAAGCTCAGTGATATCGCCGCGCTCGCTATATGTTATCGGCATGATACGACGCCGTTTATCTGATGTTTCCTGCCTGTGTGAAAACGTCACGTCCAACAAACAAGCTGTGTGTGTAAAAAGTTCAACCTATACCTTGTGTCTGGCAAATCTTGGTGAACAGCATAGTGAATTGCATTTTCATAATTAGTCGTATCTAGAGAAGGTATCTTGAAAACGTCTACCACAAATTAAGTGCAGCTATTTCCGCGATACGGTTGTCTGTACAACTGATCTAAAGCTCAGTGATATCGCCGCGTTCGCTATATGGTATCGGCATGATACGACGCCGTTCATCTGAAGTTTTGTATCTGTGGGAATACGCCACATCGAACAAAAAAGCTTGCCAGCTGTTTGGTGAGGCCGTTCTCTGCCAGGAATTTCGCTTGGTGTACGTATTTCTGCGTTATGACGTTTTTGCCAATTTGTAGAATTTTGGAAAATTGTCGCGTGTTTCTATAAAATGCTACAATTGCAAACAATTTCTTTTGTGTTACTAATTATCCGCGGTCTATGCTCTTTCCATTTCTGAAGAAATTTCGTCGCTAGCTCGTCAGGCGACGAAGTCGATTTTCGACGTTTTCATATTTTAATGGTAAATATCTCTAAATCACAATGTTTCAAAACTGTATTACCATGTCACAAATTCTCATTGGCTAACGACCTTTCAATTTCTGCATCCACATTCGTCAATAAATAACGTTCTAGTTTTTGTCGATTTATGGAATTCTGGCAAATAATCGCATATTTCTATAAAATTCCACATTTGAAAAAAATTTCTTTGTGTTACAAATTGTCCACGGCCTATGCTCTTTCCATTCCTAAAGAAATTTCGCCGCTAGCTCATCATGGGGAAAAAGTCGATTTTCGCCATTTTTATATTTCAATTGTAAATATCTCAAAATTGCAATTTTTTAAAACTGAAAAACTGTGTCACAAATTCTTATTGGCTTACGACCTTTCAATTTTCGCATTCACATTCGTCAATAAATGACGTTCTATTTTTGTCAATTTATGGAATTTTGACAAATAGTCGCGTATTTCTATAAAATTCCACATTTCAAAAAATTTCTTTTGTGTTATAAATTGTCCACGGCCTATGCTCTTTCCATTCCTGAAGAAATTTCGCCGCTAGCTCATCAGGCGAACAAGTCTCTTTTAAAAAGCGGAGTGGTTTTGAGCTTTGAATTTCTACTGAGATTGTAGCAAGGCCGTTTCCGGTTTCGTGCAGCGTCTTTGACTCTCCTCGCGACTACACTTTTTGGAGAGGTCTTGCTACGCAACATTGGTATCGCTCGGGTTTAATTCTTTACACCAAGAAAATCATCTTTTCAGACTAAATTTAAAAAAAGACACTGGAATCTAACGCAAAACTACAGGTTAATTGTGAGGTGAGCATGATTTGATGTTGGCTTGCAGTGAGCTCTTCAGCGATGTCAAGACCGCCGCTTTGCAACGCACGAGTGCCAAGATATAACAAACCAAAATCAGCAGTTTTCATCGCGTTTTGGTTACTGTAGCCCTCTCATTGACCTTTTGAAACTTTTTGTTGTCGGATTCTTGCTCAGGAGGTCGAGCGCTTTATTTTGATATGCGATTCGACAAGGTTCGATGAAGTTTTGACTTTTCGCGGACATTACTTAGGGATGCTGTAGCGCGCAATTTTTAAAACTTGTTATTATTTCGACGTCACAGTTCGCGAGAGTAGTCCGAGGGCTACCCGTCGATGTGTCGAACTCAACCCAGCGACGTCAGACAAGCGAGTTATTAAGCATGAATCAAGCGTGACGTTTTCAGTTTTCGACGCGTTTTAGTTACTGTAGCTCTTTGTTTAAACTTTTGAAACTTTTTGTTGTCGGATTCGTGCTCAGGAGCTCGAGCGCTTCACTTTGATATGCTATTTGACTAGCTTCGGTCAACTTTTGTCTTAAAATGGACCCCACTTTGGGATACTGTAGCGCGCGAGTTTGAAAACTTATTTCAGTTTTGAACACTCAGATGGCGAAAGTAGTCCGAGGGCTACCCGTCGATGTGTCGAACTCAACCCAGCGACGTCAGACAAGCGAGTTATTAAGCCCGAAGCAAGCGTGTCGTTTCCAGTTTTCGACGCGTTTTGGTTACTGTAGCTCTCTGTTTAAACTTTTGAAACTTCTTGTTGTCGGATTCGTGTTCAGGAGCTCGAGCGCTTCACTTTGATATGCGATTTGACCAGCTTCGGTCAACTTTTGTCTTAAAATGGACCCCACTTTGGGATACTGTAGCGCGCGAGTTTGAAAATTTATTTTTGGTTTGTCTACTCAGGTGGCTAGAGGAGTCCGCGGGCTACTCGCCGATGTCTCAAACTCCATCCTACGACGTCGGACGAGCGAGTTATTAAGCCCGAAGCGAGCGTGACGTACGTACGCACGCACGTACGTACGCACACACGCACGCACGCCGAGCTCTTGATAGGGTTCGCTCGGCTGAGGCCGAGCGAAAAAAGTCGATTTTCGACATTTTCATACTTTAATTGTTAATATCTCGAAAATGCAAAATTAGCAACAGAAACGGACATCGGATCCATACTCAGCGACCTCGACTCTACTTGACCACATATGTCACGTATTTTACTTCGGTGCCACGAACGGACACACAGACAGACAGACAGACAGACAGACAGACAGACAGACAGACAGACATTGTCATCCGTATATATGTTACGTCCAGTTTCCGTATTCGTCCAGAATCCGTATTGGAGGAAGGCGCAGGCCTATATACGTTTTCTGGACGTCCAGAAAACGTATTCGAGTGAATGCGTGCAAGGGGCTTACTCCAGCCTGAGCAGGAGGTGAAGTATACGGTGGAGTGTTCACCCCACTTACAGTTTGCACTAAAACTCGGTCGACGTCGCGCCTGGCGGGTCTCACCTGAGGCTTAGCGCGACCACCAACTTCAGGGCGCGCTCCGCGCGCCCTGAAGTCGGTCACCGGTCGCGTTAAGCCTAAGCTTCGACCCGCCAGACTGCGACGTCGACTGACTCTTGTGATCCGTTTCTGGGCGCAGGGCGAGCCTAAGCATAGCCTGATTTCAAAGGAAAATCACACTTGCAAAGAAAATTGCACAGTTATGTAACTTAAAGGCTAATATTTTTCGGCGCTTTTAATTTTATTCTAGCGCGCTTATACAAGTCAGAACGCGCTTTTGATTTTGAATATGCAACTTTTGAGTGCGAATACAGTTTTCGCTTATAAAGCGCATTTAAAATCGCAGGCAGGAGATCGTAGCCCTGAGTCTAGGCTAAGCATACTAGGCGGAGATCGTAGGCCTGAGCAGGCGGAGATCGTAAGCCTGAGCAGGGGGAGATCGTAGGCCTGAGCCTAGGCTAAGCATACTAGGCGGAGATCGTAGGCCTGAGCAGGCGGAGATCGTAAGCCTGAGCAGGAGGAGATCGTAGGCCTGAGCCTAGGCTAAGCATACTAGACGGAGATCGTAGGCCTGAGCAGGCGGAGATCGTAGGCCTGAGCTAAGGCTAAGCAAACTAGGCGGAGATCGTAGGCCTGAGCAGGCGGAGATCGTAGGCCTGAGCCTAGGCTAAGCATACTAGGCGGAGATCGTAGGCCTGAGCAGGCGGAGATCGTAGGCCTGAGCCTAGGCTAAGCATACTAGGCGGAGATCGTAGGCCTGAGCAGGCGGTGATCGTAGGCGTGAGCCTAGGCTAAGCATACTAGGCGGAGATCGTAGGCCTGAGCAGGCGGAGATCGTAGGCCTGAGCAGGCGGAGATCGTAGGCCTGAGCCCAGGCTAAGCATACTAGGCGGAGATCGTAGGCCTGAGCAGGAGGAGATAGTAGGCCTGAGCCTAAGCCTAAGCCTTAGACTAAGCCTGAATCTAATACTGACTTTAAATCAAATTCATATGTTTACAGCTGCATCTTCCTCTCAAAAGTTAAAAACGCTTTGTTCAATTTCAAAAGCGCTTTCTTCATTTTCAACAATTTTAAAAGCGCATTCTTCAAAAATTAAAAGCGCAATTTTTATTTTAAGCGCTCTGAAATGAAAAGCGCTTTCTTCGAAATATAAACCGGATGTAACAGATTAAAAGCGGCGAATATTTGTCCCCTAACTTAAACACAACGGCCCCCGCCCGCCCACCCAAGTCGCGCATGCACTTCGCGAATACGGATTCTGGACGTCCAGAAAGCGTGTACGAGTGTTCGACCGCGCGCCTTTCTCGAATACGGATTCTGGACAGAACGGCGTCCAGAATCCGTATATACGGATTTTGGACGGCGCAGCGTCCAGAATCCGTATATACGGATTCTGGACAAATACGGAAACTGGACGCGACATATATACACCTCGCCGCGCTGAGGCGCGGCGAAAAAAACTTGCCAAACGTTTGGTGCGAGCGAATTCCTGTGTTCGGCGTACGCATTTCTGTTTCCGAGTGCACATTCATCATTAGCATCAATAAACAGCTGTTCTGGCCATCAGACGAAAATCTCGATTTTGACATTTATTTAAACTTATAATTCTAAATATCTCGAAATTGGAATTTATTAAGAATGTAAAACTATGTCACAAATTCTTATTGGCAAATGGCCTTACCATTTCCGCGTTCAAATTCGTCAAAAAAGACGTTCTATTTTTGTTGATTTATGAAATTTTGAAAAATAATCACGTATTTCTAGTAAATTCCATATTTGCAAAAAAAACTCTCTTGCGCTACAAATTATCCGCAGTCTATACTCTTTCCATTTCTGAAGGAATTTCGCCGCTATATCATCAGGTGAAAAAGTCGATTTTCGACATTTCCATATTTTGATTGAAAATATCTCAAAATTGCAACTTTGAAAAACTGCAAAACTATGTCACAAATCCTTATTGGCATACGATCTTTCCATTTCTGCATTCACATTCGTCAATAAATGACGTTGTATTTTAGTCAATTAATGCTATTTTGACAAATAATTGCGTATTTCTAGTAAATTCCACATTTGCAAAAATTTCTTTTGTGTTACAAATTATCCGCGGTCCATGCTCCTTCCATTTCTGAAGAAATTTCGCGGCTAACGCATCAGACGAAAAAGTCGATTTTCGACATTTTCGAATTTTAATTGCGAATATCTCGAAAATGCGAAATTAGCAACACAAACGGACACCGGATCCGTACTCAGCGACCTCGACTCTACTTGACCACATATGTCACATATTTTACTTCGGTGCCACGGACGGACGGACGGACACACACACACACACACACAGACAGACAGACAGACAGACAGACAGACAGACATTGTCATCCGGTTAAACAAATGTCGCATCCGGACGGCGCAATCCTCCAGAATGTGCAATATTGCACGGTCTGGAGGGGTGCCCCTCCAAACTGCGCAATATGGCGCGTTCTGGAGGGCAGCCTCTCCAGAACGTGCAATCAGCTGCTAGAACGTTGAATTCCTTAACTTTTACGTTTAATTCTTTTGCCAGGAAGTTGTTTCCTTCCATATCAGGCTATGCTTAGGCTCGCCCTGCGCCCAGAGACGGATCACAAGAGTCTAGTCGGCGTCGCAGTCTGGCGGGTCGAAGCTTAGGCTTAACGCGACCGGTGACCGACTTCAGGGCGCGCGGAGCGCGCCCTGAAGTTGGTGGTCGCGCTAAGCCTCAGTTTTCGACCCGCCAGGCGCGACGTCGACAGAGTTTTAGTGCAAACTGTAAGTGGGACGAACACTCCTCCATCTAATTCACCTCCTGCTCAGGCCTGCTGACCCTCGCCGACCAGAGATTGCGCGGTTTGGAGGGGCCGCCCTCCAGAACGCGCCATATTGCGTAGTCTGGAGGGAAACCCTCCAGATTGCGCAATCTGGCTGGATTGCGGAAAGTGGGTGCAACATATACACCTCGCCGCGCTGAGGCGCGGCGAAAAAAAACTTGCCAAATGTTGGTGCAGTCGTTCTCTACCAGGAATTCTGTTTGATTTGTACGTATTTCTGCGTTGACATTCATCAATGAGCAACTGTCTTGGCAATTATGGAATTTTGGCATTTCTATCAAAATTTAGAAAATTTCTATCAAAATTAACATCTGCAAAATTTTCTGTTGCTTTACTAATTATCCGTTGTTTATGCGCTTGCCATTTCTGAAGAAATTTCGTCGCTAGTTCATCAGGCGAAAAAGCCGATTTTCGATATTTTCGTATTTTAATTGTAAATATTTCTAAACTTCAATTTTCAAAATTGTAATTTCCATGTCACAAATTCCTATTGGCGTGCGGCCTATCCATTTCTGCATTCACATTCGTCAATAAGCGACGTTCTATTTGTGTCAATTTATGGAATTTTAACAAATAATCGCGTGTTTCTGTTAAATTCCGCATCTGCAAAAAAAATTCTTTTGTGTTACAAATTATCCGCGGTCTATGCTCTTTATATTCCTGAAGAAATTTCGCTGCTACCTCATCAGGTGAAAAAGTCGATTTTTGGCATTTTTTCGCCCGGCCTCAGCCGGGCGAACCCCTACGAGAGCTTATCGTCCGTGCGTGCGTGCGTCCGTTCGTCCGTCCGTCCGTCACGCTCTCAGATCTCGGCGTTGGAAAGTCGTAGGAAGGCGGTCTTGGCCTTTATGGATAGCTCTCGACTTACTGGTAATGTCGCTAAGAGACTTCGAAATTCAAAAGTTTGAATTGCGCGCGCTACAGTACCCCGAAGGTTCAAACTGAAAACGGCTATTACTCGCTGGTCTTACGTCGTAGAGCGGCGCGCGATAGGTCAACTAAAAGGTCTCGACGTGCTCTATCGTTTGGCATTAAAAATTTTCTTAATTACGCAAACACGCAACACGAAAAGCGACATTCTTGCGTTTTTGACACAGAAATCGCTCTAGCTCACTCAGCGTGCGTCGTAGAGAGACGGTGTTAAGTTGGTTGGATAGCTCTCGACTCACTGATCATTTGTTCTTCTATTGGTCGAAACCCAAAAGTTTGAATTTCGCGCGCTACAGTAACCCAAAGGTTCAAAACGCAAAACTTCTCTAACTCGCTCGTCTTCCGTCGTAAAGAGGCGATCTTGAGGTCGTTGAATAGGTTTCGGCACACTGATCATTCCGTAAAGAGAAGTTGAGATTCAAACGTTTGAATTTCGCGAGCTACAGTAACTCAAAGGTTGAAACAGCAAAGCGACTCTAACTCGCTCGTCTTACGTCGTAGTGCGGCGTGCGACAGGTCTACTAAAAGGTCTCGACGCGGTCTTTCGTTTGGCATAAAACATTTTCTAAATTACGCAAACACGCAACACGAAAAACGACATTCTCGCGTTTTTAACACAGAAATCGCTCTATCTCGCTCAGCGTGCGTCGTAGAGAGACGATCTTGAGTTTGTTGGATAGGTCTCGACTCACTGATCATTTGTTCTTCGATTGGTCGAATCGAAACTCAAAAGCTTGAATATCGCGAGCTACAGTAACCCAACGGTTCAAAACGCAAAACTTCTCTAACTCGCTCATCTTCCATCGTAGAGAGACGATCTTGAGCACGTTGAACAGCTTTCGGCACACTGATCATTCCTTTAAGAGAAGTCGAGATTCAAAAGTTTGAATTTCGCGAGCTACAGTAACTCAAAGGTTCAAACAGCAAATCGTCCCTAACTCGCTCGGCGTACGTTGTAGAGCGGCATTCGTTCGACCGTTTGAAAGCTTACGTTGAGACAGTTGTTGAGCGGTCATTCCTAAAGAAATACTTTTGTTTTTTTAACTCTTGTCGTACGAACAACTTTGTCTGCTAAAGAAATTAATCCCGGGCGATCCCAATGTTGCCTTGCAACAACCGCTCAGAAACGCGTGTGCCTTGCTCAAAAAAAATAATCCCGGGCGATCCCAATGTTGCCCTGCAAGAACCCCTCAGAAAGGAGCGTGTCAGAAGTAGCGCATGAATAGTGGACTCCGGGCGGGCGCGCGTCATACCGGAAAGGCTTCGAAATACTTTACAAAAGTATCCACTCTTTTACTCTTCCACTTTAAAACACTCACAAACCACTCTGTATTAATAAAACAACTCAACTTTTTTAAAACAGCTTGTTTCGCCCGGCAGCCGGGCGAACCCCTACGAGAGCTTTGCGTCCGTTCGTTCGTCCGTTCGTCCGTCCGTTCGTCCGTGCGTCACGCTCTCATATCTCGGCGTTGGAACGTCGTAGGAAGGAGATCTTGGGCTTTACGGATAGGTCTCGACTCACTGGTAATGTCGCTAAGAGACTTCGAAATTCAAAAGTTTGAATTGCGCGCGCTACAGTAATCCGAAGGTCAAAACTGAAAACGGCTCTAACTCGCTCGTCTTACGTCGTAGAGCGGCGCGCGATAGGTCAACTAAAAGGTCTCGACGTGCTCTTTCGTGCGGCATAACACTTTTCTTAATTACGCAAACACGCAACACGAAAAGCGACATTCTTGCGTTTTTAACGCAGAAATCGCTCTAACTCGCTCAGCGTGCGCCGTAGGGAGATGATCTTGGGTTGGTTGGATAGCTCTCGACTCACTGATCATTTGTTCTTCTATTGGTCGAAACTCAAAAATTTGAATTTCGGGAGCTACAGTAGCCCAAAGGTTTAAAACGCGAAACTTATCTAACTCGCTCGTCTTCCGTCATAGAGAGACGATCTTGAGTTCGTTGAATAGGTTTCGGCACACTGATAATTCCGTTAAGAGAAGTCGAAATTCAAAAGTTTAAATTGCGCGCGCTACAGTAACCTGAAGGTCCAAAGCTCAAAACGGCTCTAACACGCTCGTCTTACGTCGTAGAGCGCTGTGCGATAGGTCAACTAAAAGGTCTCGACGTGCTCTTTCACTCGGCGTGAAAAATTTGTTAATTACGCAAACGCGCACCACAAAAAGCGACATTCTCGCGTTTCTAGCATAGAAATCGCTCTAAATCGCTCAGCGTGCGTCGTAGAGAGACGATCTTGAGTTGCTGGATAGCTCTTGACTCACTGATCATTTATTCTTCTATTGGTCGAAACTCAAAAGTTTGAATATCGCGAGCTACAGTAACCCAAAAGTTCAAAACGCAAAACTTCTCTAACTCGCTCGTCTTCCGTCGTAGAGAGACGATCTTGAGTTTGTTGAATAGGTTTCGTCACACTAATCATTCCGTTATGAGAAGTCGAGATTCGAAAGTTTGAATTTGGCGAGCTACAGTAACTCAAAGGTTCAAACAGCAAATCGGCGCTAACTCGCTCGTCTTACGTTGTAGAGCGGCATTCGTTCGACCGTTTGAAAGCTTACGTTGAGGCAGTTGTTGAACGGTCATTCCTAAAGAAATACTTTTGTTTTTTTAAACCCTTGTCTTACGAACAACTTTGTCTGCTAAAAAAATTAATCCCGGGCGATCCCAATGTTGCCTTGCAACAACCGCTCAGAAATGCGTGTGTCTTGCTCAAAAAATTAATCCCGGGCGATCCCAATGTTGCCCTGCAAGAACCCCTCAGAAAGGCTCGTGTCAGAAGTAGCGCATGAATAGTGGACTCCGGGCGGGCGCACGTCATATCGCTAAGGCTTCGAAATACTTAACAAAAGTATCCACTCTTTTACTCTTCCACTTTAAAACACTCACAAACCACTCTGTATTAATAAAACAACTCAACTTTTTTAAAACAGCTTGTTTCGCCGCGCCTCAGCGCGGCGAGGTGTATATATACGGATGACAATGTGTGTGTGTGTGTGTGTGTCTGTGTGTCCGTGGCACCGAAGTAAGATATGTGGCATATGTGGTCAAGTAGAGTCGATGTCGCTGAGTACGGATCCGATGTCCGTTTCTGTTGCTAATTTCGCATTTTCGAGATATTCGCAAATGAAATTCGTAAATGTCGAAAATC